>QRFB01003671.1:30767-43836 GCA_008931105.1 Oenanthe javanica
TTCTACTTGTGCAACTGGGAAAACAAAAGTCTTGACTGGAAGACCATTGTTGATGTAGATCAAACTTTTCTGTTATTCAACAATAACCTTTCTAACCACTTGAACTTTTTGATGATGAATCTTCACTAACATTGTTGACACCCTGTGCACTAGTCTGGTTCACAGATGACTAACTACAATGTTGATTCACATTTCTGTTGTAGTGGTCATTGTATCTTGTCTTGTCCTGTGTTGTCTTCTTTTTGTTTTTCCTCTATAATTTTCTTCTTCTAGAATCTTTCTAAAGTAGGCACTTAAAACCTTTTGTATCTTCTAAACTCCTTGAGATACTAATCTTATATTTTACACTGATACTTGAACATATAAATAAAATTCTTCCAGTGTTGAGTAGCAGTCTTGTCAGAATTCTTTTAATATTCTGATTCTTCGTATCTAGTTGATATTCTTTGACTTGATTCCTGTTATCACATTTATTATTTAATTCCCTTTCTAATCTAAGTTGAGTTGTCATCTAATAATTACAAATAGGACTTGTCATATGCCTTTCAAAGTTAGATGGAAGTAGCTCACAGCCTGGTGATAGAAAAGGGAAAGGAATTCTAATTGAAGATGAGAAGAAGAAGGAGTCTATCACAGGTGGGGGAGATAAACTATTATCTAAATCAATAGTTGGTGTTAAAGATATGGAGCATCAAGAAAAAGTTCAAGAAGAACTAGCTATCACACTTCAAAGAGAATATGATGAAGAAGATAGGTTTATTAGAGAAGAAAGGAGAAAGAAAGCGGCTGAGAAGAAGCAAAGGGCAAACAAACCTACTAAAACCTATGGTGTAAAAAGGAAATTGATTGTTGATGTAGTGGAAGGGACTAAGGATGATCAGAAGACAGAGAACAAGAACCAAGCAACTGAAAGTAGTCAACCCAAGGAAATTGAATTATTCAAAACCAAGCCAAACAATTTTACTTCAATCAAAATTTAAGGAATAACTGCAGTGAAAGGGCAAATGAAAAGAGATGCGGATCTTCTTCACATTGCTTATGAAGATGGTTCATGCTCAGTTTTTACCTTCAATCAAGTCATGGAATAGGTATATGGTACCTTGAGAAAGATCTACACTCTACTCAATATGAGATATTATCTAACTGAGGAGCTTGGCAGAGCAATCCTAGAAAGAATGAGGAAAATAAGGAAGGTACCACTTTAGGAGGTAAGGGATGATAGAGTAAAAATTTAGAGCCCTGAAGGGAAGAAGGTGCTCCATGAACCATTTTATATGATGATTTATAAGGACATGGAGGGCAGAGAAAAATGTATTGATATCTGTCAAGAATTGGACAAGCTTCCCAATCTAGAATTAAATTATCTAGCAATCCAACTAAACTACAGGGTTGAGAATGAGAAGATTCTTAAGGGATCTCTATACAAAGAGATGAAAGAGAATGAAGACAAGATGAATGAGTCAAGGAGTAGAAGGAGAAGATAGAAAATTCAGACTCAACATCAAAGTTATCAGAATTTATTTGTTACTGGTATTTGATCACTCTATCTAAAAATTAAATTTGTCAATATTATAATTCCTGCTAGAATGAACATGTTTATGAGTTTTGTTATCATCAAAAGAAAATTTATGTCTATTTTTTGTATTCATAAATAGGGGGAGATTGTTAAGAATCTTGTAGTATGATGATAACAATTTATTTAGAATTATAAATTTGATGATTTTATTTATAACTGGTCAATGGATATATGTCTTATAAATATCCATTGACTAGGAAACCAATTATCAGTTGAAGTTGTTATTAATCAACTGATAAATTAGATTATAGCAGTTGATTCAGGATTCTTATTTATAAATTGATTGTAATACATCGATGGATGCATTGTGCTAGTCAACTGATATCTATTGACTTCGATTGATAGCTAATCAAAGGATGTGAAGAATGGCTGACAAAGTGTAAATATTCTAAGTTAGAACTCTCTCAAATGAAGTGATCAATGGATATTGAAGTTGATGGATATGGATGATGTTCGATGGATAAAAGTCAACAAAGGTCAAATCAATGGATCTCCATCAACGGATGAAAGCTCCAAGGCAATCAACGGATAAAAGACCATCAATGGATAAGGAATCAATGGATAACCAAAATGTCCATTGATACGTCAATTATTCAATGATTACCTATCCATTGATGGATAAGCAAAGAAAGATCGATTGATAAGCTTTATAACAATGATCTGTTATCAAAGTTTCATAGAATAGTTAAACACAAATGAAATGGAATCTTTGCAGAAACTGAATTATTGGAAGATAGTCATGTAAGGATTGTGAAGATTTTCAAAGGAACACAACCTTCAAGAAGAATATCAAGACAAAGAGTTTTTCAGAACAAAACAAAGTTCAAAGAAAACTGTGAAAAGAAGCTACATTCTATTTTAGTGAAAACATTGTAAATTGTATTTTATATATTTATCAGTCGATAGAAAATAGATATTGAATATGAACAACTATATATATTTGAGTAGTTCATAGTAGAAATCTGTGAGATAGAACAATAACAAGAAAATCATAGAAGAGTTAGAAATCATTGTACTGCTTTTCTCAGTTCAATTTCACATTGTAAGCAGCTTGGTTTCTAAACCAAGAGTTATTGAAAGCAAAATATTTACTAGTGGAAAACCAATCCACTAGTAATTTTTAAATTATTTTGTTTTGTTTTCAAGTAAGTTAGTCTCAATTCTTAGCTTAAGCAGTTTCTTACTTTCTCCATTTTTCAAACACTCAAACTCTAAATACAAACTTATAATCCGCAAGAATTTCTCATAATTATTAAGTTTGTATTCAACCCCTCCCCCCCTTCTACAAACTTGTACTAAGGGAAAATAACACTTTATGAACTCAAAAAGTAAAAGGATCGTTTATGTCTTAATATACAACTTATACGATTATCCTTTTCACTTTGAATTCGAAGCTACTTCTACCTCTAGATCTCTACGAGGAAGCCTTGTTTATATCTCTATTATATATGAGACTTATACAAGTACATTCTAACTCGGATTTCGAAGTCGGATAAACTCGCTAATATTCTACGAGTGACTCAGAATTTGAGCTCATTTCTTTCACTTTGCAACTCAACAAGGAAGCTCTTTGTTTATACCTTAATATATTGGCTTATACAAAGTTGCTTCGACTCGGAATAAAAAGTGAGACTAACAAACAAATATTCTACAGGTAGTGCTTGTTTATATATCTATAGGAGACTTGTACACATCACTTTTAAGTCAGAATATAAGTTAATTATGAATTTTACGTTTTATATATACGAGAAAAGACAACAATAATTAAAGCTCATATATATATAAACTCGTAAACAAGTGCAAGTATATATAAGCTAAAGATCAAACCAAGCAAGAACAAATTTTATATATATATATATATATATATATATAATATAGAAAGAAAAGTAAACAACTTATGACTCTTGTGCTCTATAATGAGAGACAAACTATTTCTTTCGAAGTCAAGAGATACGAGTTAGGTTCGTGAACGAGAGTTGGTGTGCTAAAAAAGATCAACTAAAAAAGCAAGATGTACACACTACTAAACTCGAACCAAGCTTATATATATATATAATATCAAGTAACTAACTTATAACCCTTAAGACTAGGAAGAAATCAAGAGAAAAAGTTAGGATCGAAGCCAAAACACACAAAAACTAGTCGCCGGAAAATAGCCAGAATCTTAACTTATGGTACAACTTTGGGGGCAACTAAACAAGTCTAGGAGCTGTTGGAATATGATATTTGGTTAGCCTAAACTAGCTTGTGTGGTGAGTGTGTTATATGAGCAAGAAAAATGGTGAAACAAGCTTTAAATGAGATGAAACAATGAAGAATAAAAACTTGCTTGCTATGTATTTTGGAGGCTGATATTTTGTAGGATATGACTGAAGTGTGGAGAGAAAATCTCAGCAATTTCTTGGCTCCAAATGGCTTGAAAAAGAAGTGAGGCAGAGGCTTGTATTTATACGCAATAATTAGGGTTTTTGGCCTTACTTTAAGGGACAAGCTTCCTTGCTTTAAGGAGAAGGTACACTAATTTGAATTCCTTTCTCTCAGCTGTATATTTCTACATGGATGCATAGAAAAATGTGCCAAACTAATAATTGATAATAATTAATGCGAATAATCACGAAATAAAACGATACATCAATTATATGTTGTTTTTCAAATATGCTCTAAAAATTATAGAAATTCGGGAACCATCCAGGAATAATCCCAATAGGTCATGGTCAAAATACTACTCAATTTGGAGTTGACCTTCATTGACTTTTAATTGATTGAACAATCAATTACGTATCGATAATACAAGCCAAAAATAAAATTCACCCAAAAATTATGAAAAAAATCCTAAACTTCTTTTTCAATATTCTAGTGACATTACCCAAGTTTCAGGTCATTTGGATATATGCAGCTATTTCTTTGAGAAAGCGTTCATTTCATTGTCCTTATAGCTCAAAACAATAATCAACTATCATTTGTCAGAACTTGTCGACATTTAGACTAAAATTTTGACTTGAAGTATATTCGAACGTAATATTCCTTATTAAATGATGACTATCAGGTCTATGGAATATTTTCATTTGAATTAAAATGCAGTTTATCCATTTCAAATAAGGCAGTTAGAGGCTTTCAGAATAAAATTTGTATTTTACATTTAGTTAGGACTTTTTTGAAGATAAATTGAACAAATAAGTTTAGAAAATATATTATAAATATATTCCCTTGAAAACCTTTGAAACCAACACTTTTTTGTTTCAATGTTACATTTTCTAGTTCGTAAAAGCAGTGTTAAAAATACTGTATTTGTTCATCTTCAGTCTTTGCCTCTGTTATTTCCCTTAGTACAAGTTTGTAGAAGGGGAGTTGAATACAAACTTAATAATTTTATCAAATTATTGTGGATTAATAAGTTTGCATACAAAAGTGTTTGAAATATTAAAACTGAGAAATAGAACAAAAGAAATTGAACTAAATAAATACTTGAAAACAATTCTTTAAAAATTACTAGTAGATTGGTTTTTCACTAGTGACTATTTTTGTTTTCAATTAACCTTGGTCTGAGAACCTAACCTTACAAATGTAAAATGAACACAGAAAAGCNCCACTAGTGACGATTTTTGTTTTCAATTAACCTTGGTCTGAGAACCTAACCTTACAAATGTAAAATGAACACAGAAAAGAACTATAAAGGATTCATATCTCTTACTATGCGTTTCTTGTGTTCTTGTTCTACAACTTCTTTATATATTGATCACTTTATTTATGAGAATTCTGACTTAGAATATTTATACTTTGTCAGCCATTCTTCATATCCGTTGAAGAGTTATTAATCGAAGCCAACAAACATCAGTTGACTATCATGGCATATCCATCAAAACATTACAATCCATTGATAATACAAGGAATTCTAAATCAAATGTTACAATTCAATTTATCAGTTGATTAAACAACAACTTCAATTGATAAATTGTTCCCTAGTCAATGGATATTTATAGGTCATATATACATTGACCAATTACAAAATCAAAATCAAATTTATGATTCTAAGTAGTTTGTTATCATCACACTACATGATTCCTAACAATCTCCCTCTGTTTATCAATATGATAAATAGGCATAAATCTAAGTTGATGATAACAAAACCCCTTAACATTTATCAATACAACATGAATCATTAATTGACAATTAAAAAGTATGAGACATTTAAGTACCAATAACAAATGATTTTTGAGAGGAATTCTGGTGATCTTGATTTGTCTAGTTTCTTCTTCTCCTCTTGCTAGACTCACCCATTTCCCTCTTCTCATTTTCTTCCATCTCTTTGTAAAGTGACCCCTTCAGTATCTTCTCATCTTCAACACTATAATCCAACTGACTTGCAAGGAAATTTAGCTCTATATTTAAAAAATTTCTAATTTCTTTGCAAATATTTATACTCATTTCCTTGCCATCCCTGTCAATGTAGAGCATCATGTAGATGCTAATTATTGAGCCATAGAGATAATACTATTAGGTTTTATTGAAAACAATTCTGGATTATGTTTTATTGATACGTATTATATATCTTTAAGTATGTGACTTAAAAATGATATTATATTAATAGTATCTTATTCCTAAAATTCCATAGTCGAGTATTATTATTCAAGGATAATAATAATGTACAAAGACTAGAATGTTTGTTGACAGATCACCACATCTCATTGTTCATAGGTATGTTGATACTAAAGTCAAGAATATAAGTGCATATCTCAATGCATGGCACTAGAATGACCCACCGTGAGATTCTACATGTCAAATAAGTGTCATAAAAAATTCTCACAGTGATAAATGATGTAATGTTCCTTAGACCTAAAATCATTATATTTTTATATGAGAATTAACATACTTTGATTACATTAAAAGTTGCCTTTGACCGAGTGACGATCAAGATGCACATTGGGTATATTATGAATCAAATGATAAATATGAATGATATAGAAGGGATTTAATCCTCCTAATCATAGGAGTGATACTATTGGCCTCTTGTTTAGTTAGACTACGAAATGCACGACCGTGCTCCAATGTTGATTTAATTTTAATAGTCTACTCATCGGTCAAGAAAAGAAAGATTAAATTATAAAAAGGACGACACGACACATGCCTTGAGTTTAATCTATAATATCAGGATTAAAGGGATTATATTACATCGTACATTATTCACGAAAGGCTCAATCGAATCACCGATTTAATTATTATTACTTGGGTAGCAATGATGTATTACTAGATGTCCCACATTGTTTATAATTTTATTATTGGACAATAAAATTATTTCCAACGTAATAATAAACTAAAGGGTCACATACAGAGAACACTCGAAGGAGAATTAATAGTAATTCAAATTTATTTTGGATATTAATTAGGTTGGACTTAATTAATAAAATTAAAATTTTAAATTAATTTATAATTTGAATTATATTTGAATATTAATTAAGTTTGACTTAATTACTTATTTAAAATAAAATTCAAATTTTAAATAAATTAATTAACTATAAGGCCCAATTAGATGATGGACTAAAAAACTTTTTTATTTCCTCTATAAATACATCTCTTTCTCTAAGAGTTAACATAATTCAATTTTGAGAAAATCCTAGCTGCATAGAGAAAGAAATAGGGGTTGAGAGAAACAACTTGGGTGAAATAACCCGTATTTTTAACGTGTAATAACCCATATTTTTGACATGTAATAACCCGTATTTTTGACACTTGATATTATTAATATTTTTGGATAATTTATTTTCATTTTATGAATAAACGATTTTATTGATTTATTTTTCATACGGTACTTGGGATGTGAGGCTGTATTATTAATATACGGGGTATTTGAAAATATGCGTATTATTATATTGCTAAATTGTGGGAACCTCATAATCTTTTATTAGGAATAAAGAGTGTATTGTGCGTAAACAATGTTGCACAATTCTTCCCTCATATTTGACATCAGTTCTGAGGACGTTTTAGTATTTGGCTCAATAATCGGGTTATTAGGCGTCAAATTGCTTATCACCGAATCTTGATTTTGTAAATTTATTATGGAACTACGATATATTTAAGTGAATGTAAACCAGGTTAGTTTTTCTTCAATGTCCATTTCTTCTATTTTATTTGGATTTGTGAGATATTGGAGAGTATATAAAACTGACGGTTTTTGGAGAATTATAATTTGAAAATTCTCTGTTGTATTGGTGTTTAGGATAGCATACGTAATAAATATTGGACTTATAATTATTTTTAGTATAACAAAATAAATTTGGAATCCGGGTGAAAGTCATAACAGAGTTTGAGAGACGATGTAAGTGAATAGTGTTTATCCGGAGAATTGTTTTGTAAATTCTCGAAACAATTAAAGGGTATTAATTTAATAATAATGATTCAGAAGAGAATTATAAAATGAGAATTTGATATTTTAAAACTTAAGTTTGTCGGATGAATAAAGTACGAGAGCGAGAGATTAAAACGTCGTCGGGAAATTACACAACTACCACACAAAGCTAGGGGACACATAAAAAAAAATCAGCCAACACCCTATTCATTTCATTTTGCCGATTGAGAAAGAGGGAGGGAGGGATTTCTTCATAACTTGCTCGATTCTTGTCAGAAACACTTGATTTCGGTTTCGTTGTTCACCTCACTTCAAAGCCGTTCTTTCCTAGCCATCATCTTCATCACCGACACTACTTTTCACCATGATTTCTTGAAGAAAAAGGGCTGCGTTTTTTGGGGATAATCGTAGGCTTGCTTGATCGTTGCGTTGTTTAGCTCGAATCGAAGGTATAACCCTCCTCGTGCTTTGTTTTTGATCCTATATCATTTCATCCATTGAATCTCTTACAATAATCAAAACCCTCAAGAATATGAATAGTGATTTCGAAAATTCAAAATTTTGTTTCTTTGATTTAATGTTTCATGTGGCTTGGTTGATGATTGTTATAGCTTATACGTGTTATGGCTAGTATAGATTGATCTTGGCTGGTCCTAGAAACACAAGACTTGTTCATTTAATTTTGAATTATATTTAACATTCCTGACAGATTTTTGGCTAGAGATTTTAGTATGTTGATTGTTGATATTGATTGAGGAGTTTTTGATTGATTGTTAGTTGAATTGGTATAGAATAAAAATGGAAAATGATGAGTTTACAAACGTTACCATGCCCATTTTTTTCTTTCTGTTCTGCTGCCCACTGTCCAGAAAATCTGGGAACATTTTTCCTCTGGTCTGGGATGACTAAAGAGTAGATAATCTCTAGATCGTTTACTCGCTAATTTTATAACATTCAGAATTACGAGTCAAAAGTTATAAATGATTTAGTAACGGTAGCGCAGAAAATGGAAATTCTGTTTTCGTCCAACTTTGAGGCTATGATTGGACTAGCTACGGAGTTCAATAAAATCTAGAACTTTTATTTAAAATACTAGAGTCATCTGAGATGATCCAGAAAAAGGTTTCGGATCAAAAGGAGTTAAACCTGATTTATTCAAATTATTGGAGTCAAGAAGGTAGAAGTAAGAAATCTAAAGAGCAAGCTTATCATAAGCCTAAGTTTGAGGCAGTTTCTGACCTAGCTAGATTTCTGGGATGGATTTGAAACTTTTATGGGAGATTCTTTGTCAGTCATAGAATACCTCAGAAAATAAATCGTGTCAAAATGATTAAAGAACATGATTAAAAACCATGGGTAAGATGGTTTTACGAATAGCTAAAGTAGGCCTGAGAAGATGAAATGTAAGGCAAAAATAAATATTAATAAAGCGACAAGTACAAATCCTAATGGTCATAAATTTACTTGATATAGGTCGTCGACTAGTATCGAGGTCATAACATAACTAAATCAAGAGGTTTAGTAATCACGAAACAAATGTTAGTACTTAATAAAAAGTGGTTATGATTAGTAGAGTTAAAGTAGTTAACTCGGGTAGAGAGACTAATCAAAGTTATTATATCTATTGATAAAACTTCTGGATTATGAGTGAAACTTTGGAAATGCATCATGGACACCAGAAAAGATTTCTAACTGCATTATTTTATTCTGTATAAGAATATTTTGATTGCTTTGTATGCAAGATTTCTTGAAATCTCTGACTTTATAACAAATTCTTATATTATAAAGTCTTGTGGTGTTTTGAATTATTCATATTCTTGTTGTTATTGAAAATAATTCTTACCCCTTTCCTACTTGATCCTTTCACGACTCTGAATTTCTAGAAAAGTTAGAGTTCTTATAGCAAGTAGTTAGGGATATTTGATGGAGTATCGAGTTACACATTTCGTACTCGATAATTGACCGGGAGTAGTATAATAAATTCACGACGTTAGTCGTTATTAAACAAGGAACTCCTCATTGAAATATATTTTTTATATTGTTTAATAATGGATAATTATTATTCATTATGAGTTAATATCTTTTAAAATAATTAAAAAATTATTTTGATTGGATTAAATATTATTTAAAGTAATTAAATATATTTAATCACTTTCACTATTAATTATTATTTAAATCTTGATTAAATATTTTCAATTTCTTTTTATATATTTAAATATTATTTAAAGTTGATTAAATATTATTTAAATATTAAACAATTATTTCTAAACCATTTAAAGCCTTTCAAGTATTATTTCAGGGTTCAAAATGATCCTTAAAAATATTAATTGACCCTTAAAAATATATTGGCAATTATCCTAGAATTTTTAATATTATTTTTAATTGAATAATAATTAAGGGTCAATGATTCAAATATTTTACAATAAATTTGAGTTAACAACTCCACATTAGGGAATTAATAAACAACTTTGACATTCTTCTCATATATACTTGTACTTTTAGGGACCAGTATCTTACCCAATTAAATATTTTTCATTGGGATTATTTTATTCCTTTATAGCGACTCCCCGGTTGTGTTCTTCAGTCTTCTTGATTCAATTACCTTCTTCTTATTTATTAGTTGACTAAGAGTCAACCCACATACGCACAATATTACTTCCACATAATTTCGGAAGTGAATCCATTATCTGATGTTGAAATCTTATAAAGGATTGTTGTTATTCTAGAATGTTGGGATAAATTTCCCTCCCAGACTTGTTGATTTGATGTATTCAAAAAGGAGACTAGAGATATAAGTGTAAGAGGCTTATGTGCGGCACAGTACATCATAGTGTAAGAGGCCGAGTGACGCACGGTCCAGCATTTAAAGGCCCACGTATTGCCTGGGATGATGACTAGTTGAGGATCATCCTTCTACTAGTAGAGAAAGTTACATATTTTCTATTGTACAATATGACTGATTATCATGTATAATAGGGCGTAGTGAATGCTCCAGTATAGTCCCATTTCTTCCAATTGGAAGTTAACATTAACACTATAACAAAAGCCTAGGTGCTAAGTTAACGATAGTGTTAATGGGAATTGTTGAACTTTCAATGTTCCTATACTATAACGAAAGCCAAGGTGCTAAGTTACAGATAGTGTTAATGAGAATTGTTGAACTTTTATTGGTCCTTTCGCAGTATCTTGAACTGATGTCTTAGCGATTCTTAAATGAATAGAAAATTGTAGCTGATGCCATCGTGCTAAGTTACCGATACTGTCATTTCAAAACTGTGAACTTAAATTGTTTGTACTGCAATAACTCAAATTATATACTTATTGTGAGTACCTTTTTGCATCGTAAACTCTAATTCGTTTATTATCGAGATTTACCTCACTAAACTTTCTACATTTATATTAGAAGTTATTTATTGATACCGTTGGACATCGGGTTTGTATAAATATTGGTTACCACCCTTTTGTTAGTGCAAACTATATAAATATTTTAATATATATCTTGTTGAGCATTCTTTGGCTCATTCTTGCTTGTTGTAACTTTAAATCTTGCAGTAAGACATGTCCATGGTATGCAAAAGAAAGGAAAGGCTCAAGCTTGAGATAGTCAGGTTCAAGGACTCTACAAGTGGTGTAAGTTAGATAGGATTTCAGTTTAGAATCATGAGACTTATTGTAAAATATGTAATGTAGTAATAAATGTTGAAACAATGTTAACTTCTGATGTAACTTCAGGTAGAGGTTATATTAGTAGCATGAGATCCTAAGTTTACAGTTGGTTTATAATAACTGTTATTATTTTAAGTTCGTTTCTATGACTATAGCTCGATTTGTGTATTTGGATTGGGGTCACTGAAGTTATGTTTAGTTATTATAATTGTTAAGTACGTGAGTATTATTATTATGGAATTGGACCGTGATGGCCTGGATCCCTGACCCCGGATCTGGGGGCGTCACAAAGATGGTATAAGAGGAGGACGTAAGTGTAATAACCCGTATTTTTGACGTTTGGGGTTATTAAGAATTTTGGAAATTTTTTTTCATTTTTATTAGAGAATAATTTTATCTGAACTATCGCTTAAAGAGAGTTTAATGGTTGAAGCCGTAATATCAATATGCGATATAAATGAGTGGATATAAATCACTTTACTCTTCAAAAATTCACAATTCCGATAATTCCGATATTAGATTCGTAACGTACATAATATTTCAGTGTATGTAAATCACCTCAGAATTAAGAGAATTGCAATTGTTATGTTGGCCCTAATCTGGTCGTACTTTGTGGAAACGATGTAGGAATATTTATTTGTTTCAAAATAAATATTCGAAGAAGATATTCCTAATCTATGGAATGAATGAACGTATGTATGATTTGTCAGAATTCGAAGATTCACAATTTGATTTTTTGTCGTTTTAGGGCTATATCGGTACCAAAAATGTGAAGGAGTATTTATTTACTCATAACTTAGTTTCGAAGCTATATTATTAACCTAGGGAATATATAATCGTATGTAGGACTCGTCAGAATTCAGAGATGGGTAACTTGAGAATATTCAGTGGTTCGTAATTTAAGTAGTATGCGTAGTAAGTGCATGACTTCCTTAAGATACATTATCCGACAAATTGCGTCCGAACCTTTTTGGATAAATAAAATGGGATATAAGGAATCCTATATGACAAATAAAAGTTAGTGAGTAGTGTTTCGGTGGAGGGTAGTTGTATTAAAACTCTCGGAACGAGTAATAGTTATTAATTTCGTCGTCGCGAATCGTTACGAAGATGAAAACTCAAATCACTGCCTAATAAGCTTAAGGGCCGAAATTTTGTTAAATAAAAGAAAACAAATAAAGATGCAAGTGCTTGCATTAGTGGTGTGTGGTGGAAGCATTGTTAAACCAAGGTTACTTTAATTAACTAAGGTTAATTAGCTTTATGACTAATACAAGTCAACTAGCTTTTACCACATAATTAGAAATCAAAGCAAGCCAAGCTCTCTTTCTTTCTTTATCACCATCGGCCAAACAAGGGGGAAGAAGAGGATCACTAGCAAGACTTGATCATTTCTTGAGTTTAATAGCTTAAAATAAAGGTACAACCATCACCTAGCTTGTCCTTGAATTTTATGAACTTTTGTCCATGAAATATCTTGCTTT
>QRFB01003672.1:8679-41256 GCA_008931105.1 Oenanthe javanica
TATATATATATATATATATATATATATATATATATATATATATATATATATATATATATATATATATATATATATATATATCCAACTCGAAATAAAATTTTATAGCCATTAATCATGTACCTGTCTGTGATAAGACTCAAACCCAAATTGGCAGCAGGAATTGTATGGGGGTGCAGTCCCCAAACACCTTCAAGTGAATTAGGGTGTCCAGTTTTACATTTCATGTAGGTTTGGAAAGATCCAATCCCCATAAGCCAAAACCTACCACCCTCTCCTAATCCATAAGCCAATCTTCCAAGCTCAACGATCATGTGCTCAACCGAACAATAATAATTCCTCCCACCAGAATTACTTGCTCTATAATCACTAATCCATTTGAGGTCTCCCAAGTACAAAACAACCCCTTTATCAACAAAGGTTTTCATACACCTATTCAAGTCCTCAAGCTTCTGCTCAACCTCTCCTCTGGAATTGTTGTTAAATGAAAAAAGTGGGAGACTTATAAACTTGACTTCCTTCAAAGCATCAGGAACATCCCCTTGGTTGACCTTGTCCATCACCCCTTTAACAACACCTTCTACGGTAGCTACTTCTTCGCCAACAATTACGAGGCTTTTCATCCTCTTGTTCATCAACTTCTCTATCACACCCATCATGTCTTCGTTTTTTACTTGATCGTCAACCCTAATTTGTTTACATGCTCTTTCTTGACCTAGCACAGGTGAAGACTGGGATGACAAAACTGAGAGGCTATTGTTCTCCTTAGAGGAAGAAGATTTGTTAGTACTTGAACCAACTGGAGATTGAGAACATAGTTCCAAAGAAACATTCTCTTCTAATTTGGTTTTGACTAGGGTACTTGAAAATCCAGCTTCTCTCATGACCCTACTTACACTCGGATCGTCTAAAATGGAGACCATAAGCTGTTGAATCTCAATCTTCACAGCTAGAAGGGGTTGCTGCTGATTTTCAATCGAGCCACGCCTCTGATGGGCTTGAGCTCGCTTGAAGGCGGCTACAAGAGCATTAGAGATAGAAGGGTGTTGAGGACCCCCTAAGATGCCAGTGGATGAAGAGGCAGGAAGGCGGTTGAGGGCGACGTTGAAACAAAGCTCAAGAGCTTTGCACTGAAGAGGATGGGAGTGAGATTGAGATTCAAGGCAAGCGGTTCGTAGAAGCCCAGTGGTAGAATACAGCATGATGCTTGCTACATGAAGTGGGGTTACTTGAGCATGACCGCGTCTTCTTGCAAGTTGCACAGCTTGCTTTATTACACTTGTTGCTTCCGCTGATAGAGCTTGTTGGACAGTGAATCCTCCTGTCCTCATGTCTCTACTACTATAAGGATCTATTTTCAAGTTTATATATTTTCCACTCTCCGATCCTAATTAGTATATAACAACACAAAATTAATCAGAAATTATAGAGAGACAACTTGAAAGTGTATATCAAAAAGAAAACTTATAGGAATCATATACGTACAGATAGATTTATGAGTGATTATACAGGTTGGAGCTTGAGGATATTGTACAAGCAAGCAAATTAAGGATGACTAGCTAGGAGATTTTGAGTGGTTTAATCGAAAGAGATTGAAGATGAGAGGGAGAGATGGGTTGAAATATATGGAAAAGGGGAAAGGGTTAATTGTGCCTTGCTAGCTTGTAACGGAGGTTGGTTTTAGGGGTCCAAAGTGGATTTTGTAGTGCAAAATGGTATGCATGTGGTGACAACAAGGACTAATTGATCAATGCATCAGTACCAAAGCCAACTCACCAGGTACTGCTGAGTGGAGATATATACGGGTCACTCTCTTTCATGCAAAAAACAAGATTTATTTATTACAGTGACTTTATATTATAATGCAGCGGCTTTCTAGTCTTTCAAAATGGTACAAATCTTGTAATGATCTCCTTTTCTGATAACCCTAAAGCTTTGAGTTATTATAATTGCACACTTTGATATATATAGGTAACAAAACCTAATCATGGAAAAAATTATGCACAACCAAATCAAGTTAAACCCAAACATGATTACTTTGACCGAATATAAACTCTCGATCACAAAGCCATAACCAATACTTAGATTTATCATCTACGAGTAAAAGTTCAACCAATCACACTACAATGCCTTAAAAAAAGTTTCTATACTTGCATGATTAAAAGTTGTAATTGCGCTTTTAAAATCAATCTTAATTATAAATTTAGTTATAATTACGACAAGCTTATGGCCTATGGGGTAGGCTGGCCTCCAAAGAGGAAAGAGATAGAGTGTTGCACAAAAAGAAGAGGACCTGAAAAGGGAAGTAAGGTGGACTGTCTGTCTCAATGAATGGGAAACCGAGCGTACCATATATCCCACTCTCAAAGGCCAAAGCATAGTTAGCAATTTAATTGTGCATACAGTGTGAGAAACACAGAGCTTGAATATCTTTATGCATGGGGATTAAGAAACCCCAAAATATTCTCACATTCCAGCTTCTCTCTTTCTCTTACAATTACTACTGTATGTATATAAAGTTGAAGCTAGCTTTTCTTGTTCATTCAAAATGAACAAACAGAACATGTACAGAAAATTAACTGAAAACAGACTCCCAAATTGCTGGTGTGCCCACTGCCCTTAGATTCCTGTTTTCTTTCGAACTAATAGTTCCACATATAAAGTACAAAAGGAGACGATACGGCGTCTCGTTGAAGACATATATATACATATAGATAGATGAATAGATTGCCCAAACTAAATGGGCTAGCTATAACATCAGTAGTGGACGACGCTGACCCTGTGTAAATATATAGAATTCAGTCAACAGTTAATTTCTTAAGAACCCTCTTAAAATGGTTGGGGATCCTTTCAGTTGAATGATCCCATCTATAAAAGACTGGACCGCTGCTTAATTAACTCGGAATGGCTGAGCTGCTTCCCCTTAAGCAACGTTCTTATCCAGCCAAGGGGCTTCTCGGATCATAACCCTATGATTGTGGATTGCCCTTGTTCTGAAGATAAAATTAGGAAACCTTTCCAATTTTTCTCTCATACGACTCTTCTTCGGGGATTCAGGGACTGTATTGCTAAGGCTTGGAGTTTTCCCTTGTCTGGAGATCGTATGCTCATCCTCAGGGCGGACACACGTAGCGATTGTGGGGGCCCTGACCACCCCCAACTTTTCTAAAGCTATTACCGTAATATTGAGCTATGAGTAATTTTGATTATAATAAAATCTAAGAACCCAAACTTAAGTATTCAAATTTCTATTTTCTGATTAATAAAACACAAATAATAGAAGAAATGGTGGTTTGTATACGTGTGTATAGGTTCATACATACTGTTATATATAATTTTTTAATTTAAGATATTGAAAAAATTTATATAGCACATGACATATTTTATAGTAGAAATTTTTGCCCCCCCTCAAGTTTTCATGATGCGTCTGCCCCTGCTCATCCTAAGGAAACGTCTTGATACTTGTAAAAGAGCTCTCAAAATTCTCAATTCTGGTGATGGTAGGGTGCAGAGCAATGTAGATGACCTCAGGCATTCTCTTAAGTCTATCCAGGAGGCTATCATTCTAGACAGGAACTCTCATGTTTTACTTGATCAGGAGTTGGCTACTTAAAAGGAGTTGGACAAAGCGCTTACCATAGAAGAAATGTTTTGGGCTCAAAAGTCGAGGGTTAGGTGGCTTGATGAAGGGGATGGTAATACTTGTAATTTCTTTAATCACGTTAAGGATAATTAGAATAGCTAGAAGCTTTTAGCTATTTATGATAATGTCGGTTCGCTTGTTAGTGGGCATGCTAATGTGGCTATGGTTGCTGTGGATTATTTTCATGCCACTTTAGGGCAGGATCAGCAGCTGCCTGTTGATATGGATGAGTTCGATAACCTTGACTGTAATGGTCTCATTGAAGATGACCATGTTGACCTCTTAGAACCTATCACTGATGAGTTTATTCTCTCTACCCTAAGACACATGAAAAAATGTAAGGCCCCGGGTCCGAATGATTTTCCTGCTGAGTTCTTTTCTTCCACTTGGGATATTGTGGGTGCTCACTTTTGTAAAGCTGTTAAATTCTTCTTTGATTCTTGTTGTCTGCATAGTTCTATGAATGCCACAGCCATTGCTTTGGTTCCTAAAATTAACACCCCTTCTACCATGAAGGACTTCAGGCCTATTTCCCTCTGTAGTACCTTCTATAAGTGTATCTCCAAAATTTTGACTACCCAGCTCAAAAGAACTCTTCATAAGCTCATTGATCCTGCCCAGTCAGCTTTTATTCCGGGACGGATCATCTCGGATAATATCCTTCTTGCCCAAGAACTTTTTCGAGGGTACAAACAAAAAAGTGGCTCCCCTGGTTGTGCTCTCAAAATAGACTTTCACAAAGCTTTTGACTCTGTCAATTGGGATTTCCTTATTCGATGTCTACAAAAGTTTAATTTCCCATCTAAATTCATCTCTTGGGTTTGGGCTTGTATCTCCTCTTGTATGTTCTCGGCGAAGGTCAACGGTGCCTTGAAGGGGTACTTATCTGGCAAGCGGGGACTTAGAAAAGTGGACCCCATGTCACCCTACCTCTTTGCCATTTTTATGAATGTCTTGTCTAATCTGCTTAATAGTCTGGACACTGGCTTCAGGTATCACGGTCTTTACAAGGAGGCTAAAATTAATCATCTATTCTTTGCAGACGATGTTCTCTTATTCTGCAAGGCTGACATCACCTCCATTAAATTTGTGCATAGCTCCCTCTTGAAATTCTTGACTTAGAACGACCTTTGTCCCAATGGTCAGAAAAGTAACTCTTACTTCTGGGGATAGCTACCGGTTAGATTTCTTAGGGTTCCACTTATTTCTTCTCAGCTGACATTTAATGATTGTGTTCCCTTAATCGAAAGGTTGTCTAAGCGCATCCTCAAATGGACAACCAAGTGGTTATCTTATGTTGGGAGAGTTAGACTAATATCTGTGGTTATTTTGTCCATCCAAGCATTTTGGACCGAACATTTTATTTTTCCCAGTTCGGTGTTCACTGTGATCAAAATCATTGCTTCTAGGTTTCTCTGGAAAGGGGATATTATCAGTTGGGTGGCCACAAAGTAGCCTGGAGTACAGTGTGTCTGCCTAAGCTTGAAGGGGGGTTAGGCTTTAAAGACATGAAGACTTGGAATAAAGCTCAGATGGCCTCTTTA
The DNA here is from genome assembly GCA_008931105.1 of Oenanthe javanica. NCBI lineage: Eukaryota > Viridiplantae > Streptophyta > Magnoliopsida > Apiales > Apiaceae > Oenanthe > Oenanthe javanica. The sequence continues at coordinate 13,864 of QRFB01003672.1, forward strand.
TATTGCAAAATTCTGGATGCAAGGTCTACCTCACTTTGGGCCTGTTGGGTCAAGATTACTAGGCTGATAAACTTTTCTATTTGGACCATTAAGATTCCCTCGGACTGCTCTTGGATCTGGATGAAGTTTCTCCTACTTCGCCCAATTCTACACAGGCATGTCTGTTATGTAGTGGGCAATGACAATGACATCCATCTATAGCATGACCCCTGGTTCCAAAAGTGAAGCATGTGTCCTCGTTCTAATAACATGACTCGAATAAGCTCTATTATTCAGAACGGGGCTTGGTCTCTCCCCAACATTCAACCTTGTATGGATATAGAAATGATTCAGGGAATACTGAACTTTGATGGTAGCCACACCATTACAGTAAATGGGGATGATCAGATCCTGTGGGACCTCACTCCGATCAACAAGGTTTCAACTAGAGCCATTTGGGATAGCATCCGTGATTTTCAAGTTCCTGTCCCCTAGGCTGGAGTGGTTTAGCATAAACTCTTGGTTCCTCGATATGCTTTCATCCAATGGCTGGCCTATCACTCATGTTTGTCAACTAGGGACAGACTAATTCGTTTTGGTATTGACCAGGATCCTCAGTGTCTTCTCTATGTTGCTGGGGGAGAAGATCATGATCACATTTTCCTACATTGCCACTACTCTGTCAGTATTCTCCACAAGCTGATAGCTACTTTTGTTCATGGCAACCTCATCATGTCTTCTCACTGGGTTCAATTCATCATTATGATCGTAGATGCTTGTAAGTCATTGGTTACTAAAACTGTAGCTCTACTAATGTTGCAGTGCTTCACTTACCACATTTAGAAGACTAGGAATGGTTGTCTTCATGATTGGGGATTTGTTCCTCCACACATTTTGTATAATCTTATTATTAGAGATGTTACTTACAAGGTGGAGTCCTCGACTTGGGTTGCCAAGCGGGCTCGACACCTCCCTCGCCATGTCCGGATTATTCTAAATCTAGAATAGTTGGTTTGGCTTCTCTTGTACTCACTATTATTCTCAATATATATTTAGCTTAACAAAAAAATGATGATTTGGATCTCAGTCGGTTAATAGTGATGAACTTGTTTTAGTTAATGCATGGCTAGGACATGATAATCGCCCATAAAAACACACTGAAATTCCATAGTTTTTAAAGAGAGNAATGATGATTTGGATCTCAGTCGGTTAATAGTGATGAACTTGTTTTAGTTAATGGCATGGCTAGGACATGATAATCGCCCATAAAAACACACTGAAATTCCATAGTTTTTAAAGAGAGATATAACTTTTATTTAAGTAATACTAATAACTAGGGTTGTTCACAAACAGAGTTGTTCGGGAACAAGGTCGAGCTTAACTCGTTAAGGGCTCATTCGGCTCGGCTCATTAAGAGCTCGAGCTCGAATACAAAAATGTGTTCGTTAAGAAAACGAGCTCGAACCGAGATTTTAGTATGTTCGGCTCGAGCTCGACTCGTTGAAACTCGAAAAAATAGAATATATCCTGAATATTTTTATAATATTCCTAGCATTTTAAGTTTAAAATTATAATTCAAATATTTAATATGTGAATCATTTGAGATAATAAATTAAAATTTAATATTGAGTTGAGTCAAAAAAATGATAATTAGTAAGGTCAAGTGGGTTTGAACCTTTTTTTTCATGTAAAACTTAATTGTTCGCAAGCTGCTCGTTAAGGGCTCGAGCTCGGCTCTACTCGATAAGAGCTCAAGTGCGGCTCGATTTGTTAACGAGCTCGAATACATTTTTTGTGCGATAAAAAAACTCGGTTCGGTTCGTCAGAAAAAAAAAGTTAAGTACGACTCGTTTAAGACAAAACTCGGCTCGACTTTGTTCGTGAACAACCCACTAATAACTACTCCTATAACAAAAGCACTTTGGAGAACTACTCCCATAACAAAAGCACTTTGGAGAAGTACTTTCTCCCAGTAAAGGAAATGATTTGTTGAGTAGGATTAATGGAAGAACGAAGACTAAAAAGCAAATTAAATTTGATTAAAAAAAAAAGCAGCCGAAAAAAGATACTGTAATAAAATGGTTGAAAGACAGGCAAACTCGATCGATCGGATTAAACCCATCGAAATTGAAATATTTGAACAAAAAGACTACTAAATTGACATTTTACATGTTAATATCACAGGCTCATGATGACACGACTCTGCACGTCACCAAGTGTGTCATGATACCAATCCATAATCAATTATGCAAATTCAATCATAATATTGCCTCAAATCTTCTGCATACAAGCCTAATGAAATGAGACAACTCGAACAAATTATTAGTTATATATGCACTTGTTCTGCTCTGTTAAAAAAAACATCATGGCTTAATTTGTATCAACTACCAGTTACATGTCCCTCTGTTTTAAATCAGCACAAATCTTGACTGGCTAACAAAAGTGAATGAAATTGAAGAAAATCTGGTCGACGAAGATCGACACTCGACGGATAACCACAACTAGCCAGAACTGCTTAAACTAGCTTAATCGACGGTTTTCACGATGATTTACTAAATTAGAAATACAAAAGAGATAGAGTAACGAGATTAGTATATCTAATTAATTTTCAGTGTATATTTTGATTATTAGTCTACAGATAATAGACCATGGGGTGAATCAACGTGCACTTATATATATATTTGTGTTTTTAAGTTGCTCAAGTGGTTGTAGGGGCAGATTTGCTTTTTTATGAGATTTGTTTTAGTTACTAGTCTCAATCCTCAGGACTGCATTAAAAGAAGAGCGGCACTAAACTAACTCTGTAACTTTATAAGATTATTATAATTGTTTATGAAATTAAATTATTAAACCAAGAAATATATTCTCTACACAACAAACGAGAGATCATCTTTTCATTCTTCAATCATCTATTTTTTTTATCGTTTTTCTACTGTGTGTCACGTATTAATAACTATTTTTTTGAGTTGATAATTTTTCATTGATTCTCTTCTCATTAATAATAATGTCCCCATGTATGCATAAAAATTCTCACCAATAAAAAATTAACAACTCATTAATAAATAATTGTTAGTGTGTGTCCATGACACACAGTAGAAATACCCTCTTTTATAGATAAATTTAGTGCTAGTGGTTAATCAGTTTCCATGCAATAGAGATGAACGGACGAATGACGATCACTCAGCCTTAAAATCAATTCAGTGCTCAAAGCTTTTTTAACCTACTTCTTATGTTATACCGGATGTCCAGACTAGTGAGCCTAATTAGACAATCTCGCCTTGTCACTTGAGTTACTTAGAAGAAGAAGTTTTTAACCTCATTTTTCAAGTAATAATTATAGAAATAAAAAANACAGTGGAGGAACCCATCCTCTATTTTCTCAAATCGGTTTCCGTACTCATATAATTAAGGATGTGTTAGAGGTCGCTTGGTTGCATTCTCAATATCTACTTATTTGAACTTCTTAGGAAATGGATTTTGTTAATGTTGTTTAGTTCAATAAAATAAGGGGAGTGAAAAATTTTTGGAAGTGTAAATACGCCTAATATGTGGAAAGTTACTTACTCACCCCACTTTCGGTTATTTGAAATTATTATGAATTTAAATATCTACACCAACAACTAAACATTTTTTCTCACTTCCTAATAATTTTAAATAGGAAATTTGTATAATAAGTCTCAAATTAATAGGGTACTTTATTAATATGTCCCTTTCTATTCAATAATTATAAATATGTCATATAGTTAACTATTAACTCATGTATAACTCATATAAATATAATTAAGTTATAAATATTAATATTTGTCTATTAAATTTGACTAAAATACCCCTAATACATTATAAATAGAGTAGAAGATTAAAAATTAAACCTTATAAATACAATTAAAATGCCTCTAATATAATACTATTAACGTAAAAAATTGTTGAAATTTTAGATCACGTGAAGATATAAATATATATTTATGAATCGGATTCTGTTGAAAGTTTAAAAGACTGGAAAATTTAAATTTTATTACGTAAAACTTATTTTTTTGACAAAGAAAGTAAATTTTATTAACCAAGTTGTTTGTTCATGGGAACAAGTGGGAGTACAGGAGGGGGAGGCTTCTGCTGCCCATACAAAGTTTCTTCTAAATAACACAGTAGTCTTCGTTATTTTTTCTTTTTGAATGGAGCAGGGTTCGTTATTGAATGAATATAAATCACGAATTAAGATATATTGATTTCTTGATGTAAAGCGAAAAATTTGTTAAAACATTGGAACCAGCTGGAATAAACTCCCGAACTGTCAACTATAACCTAATTGTGAAACAAAAAATGAACTAAACAAATAGTCGTTTTATTTTCAAATCGCTTAACACATAAATATCCAAATTTTTAATGTAAAAAGTATTACAATGATTTCTCGAGCAATCCAACTTACACCAGCTGTGAAACTAGTAGCATCACAATTGACTTTCACATAAGTGTCATCTGTAGCCCAATATTCAGAACTATCAGTTACATCAACTGATATTGTAGGAACAAATACCCCTAAAATATGAACATTTTTTTATTGTGAAAAGTGAGCTCTTGCGATATCCACCACGGTCCCAGATTCGATGCGAGTCTTACCGATCTCCCAAAATACCGTATAAATTCTTCTCAGAAAAATTACCGAAACCCGTAACAAGACACACAAAAATAACAAAACATAACACACTAACATCCCAAAAAGATGGACACGACTAACAACCTTAATAATAAGGTACCCAACAAGATCTCATTCAAAAAATATTAGATCTCAATTTTATTTAAAAAAACTGGTAAATAGAAGAGAGAATGAGGGAACGAAGGGGGCTTAATCGGTGAAGGGGAATGATGGTTTGAAAAGTGGAGAAGTGACGGCTAGAACCCTAGATATGGGAGTCGACTCTCAAAACTGCCTTAAATTAAGATATATTGATAATAAAAGTTATATGTGTCATTTAAAATAGATAAAATAGTGAAGTTAATCGTAGTTAATTTAAAATTGGAAAGTTTTTTAATATAGGATATATTTATAAATACAATTATAAATGAGACATATTTGTAAATCAATTTTCAAAATGAGACATATTAGAAAAAAATCCTGAATATTAAAAAGCTAATACTTCTCGTAAAACATTAATTTTTATATGCAACCAAACAAACACTCCGTGCGATAAAAATTAAGAACAGGCCATAACGATTCTTAATTTGCTAATTCTCTTTTGGGTTGGTGATCCACGAGTGCAAAAATTTAGTGGAGTCTGATCCAGAAGTTCAAAATTTTAGTGGAGTTTTTGAGTAATGTTTTACATTCTGTTAAACATTCTGCTAATTCGAGCAGCTGATGTAGGTTCTTACTAGACAAGCTCGATATTTAGGAATGGGGATGCCCTTCCTAAACTGTCTGATGTTTTATCAAGTGATTTGTCCCAAGTAGATTTTATTTTCAAAAAAATAAAAAATCAAAGACTTAGGTATATATGAAATGAAAGTCGAGGTCAATCGAGGAAATGACTTATTATAGCATTTTAAATCCGTAACATTTTTAACTGGTTGGTTTAAGATAGGAAAAACTTCATTTATGATTAATATTGAGGAATAGTGAATACAGATTATTACAATATATATTAATTTTTTCTTCGAATATGACATATAAATATTTTAACACTCCCCCCTCCGTCTCTTAATTATTTATTTTGATTTATTTTATAACACATAACAAGCAAGTATAGAAAGAGCAAGTAGATAGCAATCATTAACATTGAAGCCCAGCCCATTTACACTACCCAATCTCAATACAGACAAAACTAGGCCTGCTCCATGACAAACTATATATACAAACACATAATTAACATTTTAGATTTGGAGATAGAACGTTGGTCCTGTGCAACCCAATCTCCAAACCCACCTTATCTTTCAAGAAATCATGTAACACGCACGCACACACACACACACGCACGCCACCAAAACCATGCTGGAAACACCCAACCGTCACCACCTGTCCACCACGAACCACCTCCCTAAACCACCCACTCCTCACCCCCGAAAAAAACTCCTCTCATTCCCATCCCTCTCTTCCAAAAACACCTCCATCATTTCCCTCCCACCCAGACCCCACAAATCCCAACTCCCCCAAACCCCCAATTCCATTCCCCCCTCCCCTCCTCCCACTCCCACTCCCAATGCTGATTTCCAACATAAACTCATCTTCTTCGATTCCATCGGAATTGATTTCCTTTCCCTCCTCTCCGCTCACCCACCCATTCTCTCCGCTTCCATTCCCTCCATCAAATCAACCCTCTCCCTTCTCTATTCCGTTGGCCTCACTCCCCCTGACCTTCGTCGAGCCGCCTCCATGTGCCCCCAAATTCTCACTGCTACCACGTCAACTCTTGTCCCTGTTTTCACCTTTTTATTAAGAGAAGCTCATGTCCAAGGCCGTGATCTTCGCCATGTTATTCATCGAAGACCCCGGTTACTCATTTGTAGCGTTGAGTTACAATTAAGGCCTACATTGTATTTCCTTCAAAGCACGGTTGGGATATGTAAAGTCAATAACTTGACTCATTTGTTATCTTGCTCCGTTGAGTCCAAGCTTATACCGAGGATTGAGTATTTTCACCAGCTCGGCTTTTCCTATAAGGATACCATTGTTATGTTTCGGAGATTCCCCTCGTTGTTTTGTTACAGTATTAAGGAGAATTTGGAGCCCAAGTTTAATTACTTTTTGATCGAAATGGGGAGGAATTTGAAGGAATTGAAGGAGTTTCCGCATTATTTTTCGTTTAGTTTGGAGAATAGGATTAAGCCTAGGCACAGGCAATGTGTGGAGAAAAGGGTGTGTTTGTCGCTACCTGTAATGTTGAAATCCAGCCAGGAGCAATTTCGGGATAGGTTGGAGGTGTTTTATAGTTCTTCTATGCCGGTGACAACTTCTCCCTTGTCATATACTACCAATTATGATTCTTGATGTAATATATAGATTGATTATTTGGAAATATATCCATGTCGTGATTGCTTTACCTGTCGTGATTGCTTTACCTATATGCATTTTTGTTTCTGCTTTCTAAGATTTAGTATTGAAGTTCTGATCATGTTGAATTTTTATATCTTCGGATATGAAAAATAGTCCTGCTACATCTTATTGCATATAGATTGGAAGAACGGACAATGTTGTAGAAATTAGAAATGTTTTCATATGTAAATATTTTACAGTCAAATTGTTATATTGTACATTCACGGAAGTTCTTAGGCAATATGAATAACTGAATATTAGCAATGCTTTTTGGTTATCTGAATTATGTTCCTTTTCCCTCTTATAATTAAGAAACCGCTTTTCGGTGATCTGGATTATGTCCCTTTGCCCTCTTTTATCAAGCAGTAGCTTGTTTATGATTCACCTCTTTTTCTTCTTCTTTACCTTCTGGTTATTGTTGATTCCCCAAATTTAAATACGCGCACACATGCCTGTAGAGAGGGCTTAAACTGTTTACCTTTTGGTAAACCAAGGGAAAAAGAGCAAGATCTGCATTTAGTTATGTACTGTTTTCATCTCAAACAAGTGTAAATTATATAATCTATTTATCACTAACTTTTACGTTACCATCAAATTTGCTTTTATGAAGATATTAAACCATATCTTGGAGGAAACAATCATATGATTGGGTTGAATTGGTAATAAGCTATCTTGATGCAACAATTGTTTTTAGGAAGAAATACTCTAAAAGGGGACAAGATTGACTGGACAAGAAGTATGCTTAAGTCGAATCAAATGAAATAATGATGGAAATAACACCTTGCAATTTCTCCCAAGATATTGAAAAACTTCTCAATGTTGAACCCTGATGAGTCATGCTCCAGTAATTGCTTCATAGTAAGATAGTTTATAAAGTGCTTTTAAATAAGCATCTGCATGTTTACAATCGTACATTGAACAAGCTTGCTTGATTATGAAATATTAGTTTATTTTTGTTGTAAAGGGTTATTAGCTGCAGATTAAAGAGACACGGGTTGAACGATACAGGCGACTATATAAGCCACTGAGCCTCAATATTAAGCTCTAAAACAGAGAGTTTCGGGATCAAGAGGTGTTTAATATTATCTTTGAACTCTAAACATGGTTTTTTAATTTTAATTTGTTTATGAATAATCTTCACAACTTCTAATCAGTTTAGGATATATTTTTAGCTTGTTTTTATATTGATACAGAGATATAAAACTCCTGTTTGAAGATTATTGATTGTTTTCAATTCTGGGTAAGAGAGTCAAACCGTAAAGGTCCTGTTGTGACACGTTAAGGAGTCCAGTAATTGAATTTCTTAGGTCTTAACTGTGATTTAAATTATGCCAAGTAGAGGAGCTAATATGGATATATTTTTTAGTTGAATGCATTCATGCTTTTGAAATGCACAAGGCATTAATTTTTTAATCTGATAATTGAACTATTATAATGAGCAAAGGCTTACTATTTATCAGCCCCCCAAATTTTTTTGGAGTTCCAACTCCACATTATTATTTTGGTTATTTATTCTTGTTTCTCTTATCTTCCATTTGGATATTGCTCAACATATGCCGCAGTAGCACTCAGAAATAATAATATTGCTCAACAGCATATATTCTTTTAAAACTCTCCCCTTTTCGAATTATGAACATTCCACTTTGACAAAAGCCATAAGTGACTTCATTGCTAATATCTTTTGACAATAGTCAGCATCACACCAAGTATGGTGGTTAGCTGGTTGTATCTCATTAGTTCAAAAATGCAGATGCAATACTTGTGCTATACTGCTATATCTCCCGGATGGTTAAAGATGATTATTTAGGGTCCAAAATTATCTTATACATGATTAGCCCTATCTAAGCATATTACTGGACATTAGGGTGGATCCAATATACTTGCTAATACAGTTACATGTTACTCAACAGCCATGTGTTTTTAGGAAATACACCAACTGAAAGGCAATGCTCAATGTGATCTTTGAAAATTTTATGTTAAGATTTAAGAAACCGATATCATATATTTTGAAGCCAAGTAAAGTTTACAAAATCATGAAGTGCATCCCAAGTAAAGTTTACAAAATCATGAAGTGCATCCTAAGTAAAGTTATGTAACTTCCGTCTAAGTATTTGATTAGCTTGAAACTTTTAGCTGTATATTTTATATATCTTCACAAGGGCTTCGTGTAACGTGACATTTATGTCATAGATTATATCTTTTAGGGGTATACTATATATCGCATCTGGTTTGTGAGTTCTGCAGCTTAAAAGAATGGTTATATCTTGATACACTAATAATATCTCATGTTTTTTTAGAGATAGGGATCAGTTTTTTCAATAGTTTCTTATACAAAAAATACATTGGAGGGGGATTCTTGTCTAGGTGCCGTGCCCATCTCATGAGCCAACTCTGCAAGTCTGCATTGCCAAGAAATCCCAGATCTGTCCTATTCCAATAGGAAAGAATCTCTTGTGAAGGTGCATCCCTTACCCTATCACATAATGTGCATCTGGTCTTTGTCCTAGCTTAGGCATTAGCCTCTCCGACTCTCTCACAGATGCTGGATGCATACTCTCCGAGTCTGGTGAAGCAATTCTCTTATAATGCTAATAACTTTATAGGGCTCGTGTTCTTTGCCCGTCAAGGTTTTTGTGTGTTATGGCTCGGGTGTTTTCAGTATCACATTTTGCCTTCGCAGGTTCGTACGAAGCCTATGGTACATATCACTGGTACTGTACGGTAGAGTTTTGAATATTAATTAAGTAAAGTAAATCCTAAATTGAGGATTCTATGTTTGGGACGCATAGGTTATACCTGTTTGGTCCAATTTTATTTATTAGTTTCAGCTTGGTGTGAATTGCATATACCCAGAGCACCGCTTTATTTCATAGAACTCTTCCAAATCATTATGCAGTTTAACTTGTCTGCCGCATACGTAATTGATAATTTCTATTATCAGCGTGAAGTCTTATTCCTAAAGAATAATATAAGATTCATTTAGGTCTCTCTCTAACACCTTGAAATTTTAGATGAGCTGGTTACTCAACATGGTATCAGAACTCGGGGTTCACAAGTTACCTTAAGGGATTAATCGAAATGATTAATTAATTTAATATTATTTTTTATATAATTATTTTTATATTCACAATTTACAATATATAGACTTATATAATTATTTAGCAGACAAATTTAGAGTGAAAAAAGGTAAAATTGAAAGATAAATAATCTAGGGTGCACTAATATGTATGCAATTGTTTTGGAAAAATGGGGCAAAGAATTAGAGTACTTTGTTCATATTTTAATTTTGAGTATTTATAAAAACAATGATGAATATTTAAGTAGTAGGTGAATTTAAGAGATTATTTAAGATTAGGATTAATTAGTACTGATTCTAATTTTTCAAAAAAAATTGTTTTTCATCTTTTCTACACTCCTTTTTTTATTTTTTTTATTTTTTAAAATAATTTTGACTCATTTTTGACCATCCAGACTGATTATTGTGATTTTTAATAAAATTTTATAAGAAATAGTTTTTAACTTAATTTTAATATAATTGAATTAAAAATCTTTCGATACTACTCCCTTCATCTTAAAATAATTGTCTTATTTTGACTTTTGATTGATTAAATTTTGACTTAAAATTAAAATTTATTTTTTTATAATTTTAAATATTGAAAATTAAATCTTAAAATGGATTAAATATATATTATTTTTTTCTTAATTTTTTTCTTAATTTTATTATGTGTATCATGAGTTAAAATTTGATTAATTTAACTAATCAAAAGTCAAAATGAGACAGTTTTTTTTAAAGGGGACTTAATTTAATAATAAAAAGTCATACGGTATCTACAAAAATAATTGAGTCGAGTCTTCTTGTTGAAATTGATATATATACATATATCACTAAATCAAAATCTTGAAAATCTCACATATCTAATATTCTGGACATTAAATCACATCAAAACACACCAAACTAGGCTAAACAAACACGAAAAAATTGGGAACAACTCTGACCAAGAAGAGATTTAATTAATAAAATAATTTAAAAAGCCACAAATTCTTGCCCAAAGAGGAAGATTATTGAAAAACAAGACAAAAAAAGATATTTGGGACTTTGCCCCGTGAAAATCTATGAAAGCCCTGACAGTTGAGTAGGGAAAAAGAAAGAAAAAGGGGCGGTGGGATAATTAAGATTTTTCTTGAAGAGAATTTAATAATTAATTGTTAAAATTAATTACGAGGCAATTATTTTAAAATATAGGGAATATAATTAAATCAAAAAACTTTTGAGCGATTAATTAATTATTTGTCCCGATTGATTTCTATTCATAACTGCCGATTGGGTTTATATTCACTTTGCACTTGTAATTTGTAAATTGGAGGCCTACTTTTTATTATATAACAATATACTCTATTTATCCCTATTAAAGAGATTTGTTTGATATTTTATTGTCAAATTGATTTAATTTATGATATTTTTTAAAAAAAATGATTTTCCTATTCTTTGAATTTTTTTGCAAAAATAGAGTTTACAAATAAAAGTAATCAAATGTAACTTTTTTTATATACAATTTGTAACTAAATGCAACTTTTTTAAAAAAATAAAATTGAATTTACTCGTGATTGCATCTTAGGTTCATTTTAGTTGAATGAGGTAATTTTTGAAAAAAAAATAAAGATTGTATTTTTGTAAAATATAAAATTAAAAAACATATTTTTGCAAAAAAATAAAAATGGTATTTTTCAAAGAAGCCCATAAATTTAAACTGAAAATTAGTAATTATCTTTTTATAAATTTAAAAATTATATTTTAAAATAGTTTAAATATATTTTCTGATAATATTTTTTTAATTTTTCATAATTATATAATATATATAATTTTCAGTTAATAGTTAATCAGTTTAACCATAAAAAAAAAGTCTCAACTCAATTGAAATGAGATTAAATGAATAATATAATTGTCAAGCATGTTTCTGGTGAACCTGGATTATGGGAAAAATAATTTGTTAAAGCGATCAGTGATCGTTGATTGTTAAAGTATGTTATAAGATTTCATTTGAAACCTCCTCCGACAACTTAAGGTTTTATACGAGCTGATTATACTCAATATGTTATGAGAGCTCATGTTGGCAAGGGGCACAAATTCAACTCCTGCCTCCCCAAATATTCTCATAAGGGCATGAAGACAAAAATTATGCCAAAAAATGAATGTCTGTGTCCAATTTTCAACCCAAAAAATGAAATTTTAAGTGAGAGGAAATGTTAAAAAATAATATAAGATCATCTTTGTATTGTAAATACGTTTTTTTAAATTATGATTGAAGAACTATGAATTTTTGAATTTTTTTTATAAACAGATAATTTTATAAATGATAACTTAATACAATTAAAATATAAAATTTCTGTAATTGAAATCAATCCAGATGCAATTACAAATTTTTGTAAAAAAACTAATAAAAAGTTAATTTCAACTTTTATTGAATTTAAAATTAATTTTTTACATATATTTTCATGGAAGTAGTAGAATAATAAGTAATAAAAAATGTTAAATTTTATGTGGTAAAATCTTTTTTTCTAATATATAATGGCACAACAAGGGTTTGTGGTGAGACATTTTAATGAAACATTTTAATTATGAGACATTTTATTCATAATTTCAAATGATTAACTTACCCTTTTTATTATTTATTAAAAAAAATATTATAAAAAGGAATTGAACATGAATCTATCTACTAACTCACACATCTTTTTACTACTATACCACACTCATAATATGTGTTTGCGTTAAGTGTGTCCTTTAAACAGATGTTATTATAAATTTTGATAAATAGTAATTATTTTAATCATGAGATAGTTTATTGATAATAAAAAAGACTAAATAATGAGATAGTTTATTAATAATCATATCTTAAGTTACATGTAAAATATAATTAGAATTGATTTTAAAAAATGAAAATTTTAAAATAGAATTGTATATAATATAATTATTGAATTACTTATAAAGTAACTTAAAAAATTATATTTAAAATACAGGATTATACATAACATGTAACTGAATCACATATATATTATTTAGAAACATTAATGAATAGTGTTAAAAACATAAAAAATATATAATCAGATGCATATTTGTACAACAATTCATGTTTAACAGTATAAATATGGAAGAAATAAAAACTCAACTGATGTTGATAAAACTTCATCGAATAGAGGAAGATTTGATTTACGAAATCAATTTACAATGCTGCCAAATTGTTAAGAAAAAAATTAAAATTACAAAAACTAGAACTCGACAACGATAAGAATTACTCCCTCATAACCTACTTACATGTTTATTTTGAAAAAAGTAAACATATTAAAAAATATTGGTTAAATAAATTTTCCGGTGAATATCTATAATTCATGTCTTAAAAAAATGGTAATCTAACTGAGTTTTAAATGAGTCAAATTTTAGAAATAATAAATATAAGGATAGTTTCGGAAGATTATTTCCAAATGTATTAAAGTTGTAGAATGAAATCGTGTCTTCGATGGACACCAGCTAACTAAATAATACGGGATTTGCAGCAATGTCCAGTGCACCTTGATTGTCACAATGAATCGTGATTGTGGAACTTGTAGTTTATATAAAAAGTAAATGAAACCAAGAAAGATCGCTGTATTAGCTAAATCCATTGACTCTGCTTCAACCGTAGAACGAGAAACAATTTATTAACAAGACAAGATGATTAAAGAAATGCCAAGTAAAATGCAAATATGCCACTAACACTTCTATATAAATAAGAACAAGAACACCAATCACTATAGCAGAAACCTTCAAGATCAAGATTTAAAGATGCATTATAGTAGAGGTCTTGAAATGTAGTAGTTTTGAAATAACTAAGANAAAAAAGTACATATTTAAAAGGATTAATAAAAAAATAATGTCATATTTGATATTTAGATATATTAAATGATTGGATTAAATATATAACTAGATTAAATTGTAATATAAAATATAAGATCAAATATATTATATAAAATAATTGGATCAAAATATAAAGTTGATATAACAAAAATATTATTCGAAAATAAAATTGTTGGTATTGTATGATGTTGTCATATATATTATAATATTTATTAAATAAAATTTAAATATTTAAAATAATCGAATTTTGACATCTAAATTTAAAATAAATTTTATATTATTCTGAAAATTATTTGAATTTACGTTAAAAATAAAAATTTTGAAATAGGACCCCTGTAGTGTATATATTAATTTACTAAATTAAAATATAAAAAATGGAGTTGAGTCGAAAAAAATTAAATCATTTAATATCTTTCATAATATATAATTACGTTATAAATATATTATAAAAAATATATTTTTTAAATATTAAAAATTATTTATATATAAAGTTGAACACTTAATCCGATACAGTTTTGAAAAATTAAAATAAACAATTTAATTATTTTTTTTTAAATTTTTAATAAGATAATAAAATTCAAATTTAAAAATTAATTAAAATATAAAATATAATATAAAACAATTTAAAATAGGGACTTCGCACAGGCTTTTATGCTACTTAGTATTCAAACACCTAACAACTTTTTTTTTCATTTTTTCAAATCGTCAACCATATTAATGACACTTGTTTTGTGTGTGTATATAGAGTATAAATTAGTTCTTGCTCTGGACGTGTTCTTGATCACAAAATTGAGTTGCTTTCAAAGTGTTTGATGACAAGATTTTAAAATATGGAGAACAAGTCATTTTTGTAAATATACACACATGTTTATCGTGTGTATTGAAGAGAGATTTAATCCAAATTCAACGAGATCACCATAAAAAAACAAATTTAATACATACATGTATGTATGCGCCATGCGATATGCCCTTCCCAAATATGTTATCGCTAAACTGTACAGCTATATGAATAACCTCACCATCTCCCAATATTAGTGCATGTCTTACACGTTACATGTGACTAAATAGTGAATTATATTAAAAAAAATCGCATTTTTATGTCTTACATGCATTGCTATGTTGGGGGGGGGGGGGGGGNAATTACTGTTAACATATATGTTAATATATTATAGGAAAATATGAAAATTACCTTTATTATTATTAGGGAGAGTTTCGTTATTATATTGGTTTCATTTATTATTAATTATATATTGACTATATAAACAATTGTGATATTGTAAAATAATTAAGGCTCATGCCTTCAAAAGTAAATGAGAAGAAGAGAATTTGAGATTATTTTATCATGATATCAGAGCCAATGTTACTAGGCGTGAGGAAAAAAATTATCATACAATATTTGTTATTATCCTACAATAGTTTGTAGGTGTGAGATCTACGAGAGTTCGTGAATGCGAGAAAAATAAATCCTCCGAGAGTTTGGGGATGTGAAAAAACGAGATATTCACGAGAGGTCGTGGATATGAGAAGTGCATACAAGAGTTTGTAGGTTGATTTCAAAAAAAGAAAAAAGAAAAGAAGCACAATATCGATGACTAAATACCTTCAGCTACAATATTTATTAGGTTTTTTTTTAAAAGGTACAATATTTATTAGTTAATATTTTGTCAAATATTCATCGAACATTTAATCATTTATTTACTTTACAAGTAATTAGTTGTTAATGAATTACTGTTAACATATATGTTAATATATTATAGGAAAATATGAAAATTACCTTTATTATTATTAGGGAGAGTTTCGTTATTATATTGGTTTCATTTATTATTAATTATATATTGACTATATAAACAATTGTGATATTGTAAAATAATTAAGGCTCATGCCTTCAAAAGTAAATGAGAAGAAGAGAATTTGAGATTATTTTATCATGATATCAGAGCCAATGTTACTAGGCGTGAGGAAAAAAATTATCATACAATAGTTTGTTATTATCCTACAAGAGTTTGTAGGTGTGAGATCTACGAGAGTTCGTGAATGCGAGAAAAATAAATCCTCCGAGAGTTTGGGGATGTGAAAAAACGAGATATTCACGAGAGGTCGTGGATATGAGAAGTGCATACAAGAGTTTGTAGGTTGATTTCAAAAAAAGAAAAAAGAAAAGAAGCACAATATCGATGACTAAATACCTTCAGCTACAATATTTATTAGGTTTTTTTTTAAAAGGTACAATATTTATTAGTTAATATTTTGTCAAATATTCATCGAACATTTAATCATTTATTTACTTTACAAGTAATTAGTTGTTAATGAATTACTGTTAACATATATGTTAATATATTATAGGAAAATATGAAAATTACCTTTATTATTATTAGGGA
Source organism: Oenanthe javanica (assembly GCA_008931105.1). Classification (NCBI taxonomy): domain Eukaryota; kingdom Viridiplantae; phylum Streptophyta; class Magnoliopsida; order Apiales; family Apiaceae; genus Oenanthe; species Oenanthe javanica. The sequence continues at coordinate 30,134 of QRFB01003672.1, forward strand.
GAGTTTCGTTATTATATTGGTTTCATTTATTATTAATTATATATTGACTATATAAACAATTGTGATATTGTAAAATAATTAAGGCTCATGCCTTCAAAAGTAAATGAGAAGAAGAGAATTTGAGATTATTTTATCATGATATCAGAGCCAATGTTACTAGGCGTGAGGAAAAAAATTATCATACAATATTTGTTATTATCCTACAATAGTTTGTAGGTGTGAGATCTACGAGAGTTCGTGAATGCGAGAAAAATAAATCCTCCGAGAGTTTGGGGATGTGAAAAAACGAGATATTCACGAGAGGTCGTGGATATGAGAAGTGCATACAAGAGTTTGTAGGTTGATTTCAAAAAAAGAAAAAAGAAAAGAAGCACAATATCGATGATGATGGATTTGTGGTGTTTTTGTAGAAGAGGGTGTCTCAAACCAATGACAATAAAAGTAGAGAGTGAGAAGAATCATGACAAACAATAATGATGACAACGATGATAAAGATGGTGACGAAGACAAAGATGATGAAGACAATGATGAAAAATTGATCATAACGAGAAAGCTAATTCAAGTGGATGATTATGCTGATCGAAGCGAGTGATTCTGTTTTTTTTTTAATTTTGATAAACTCTCGATTTTGAGTATTGTGAGTTTAAGGGGGATGTTAGCATATATGTTAATATATTATTATAGGAAAATATGAGAGTTATCGTTATTATTATTAGGGAAAGTTTTGTTATTATATTAGTTTTCTTTATTATTGATTATGTATTGGCTATATAAATAATTGTGATATTGTAAAATAATTAAGGCTTATGCCTTCAAAAGTGAATGAGAAGAACATAATTTGAAATTATTTTATCAATTACCAGTCAATTGCAGAGTTAATGTAAAGATACTTTACAGTTTTGACCGTTAATTTTATTCATTCGATTGTTAATGCCGTACGAGTATTTGTTAATGTAATCATCAAATCTACATATTCCAATATATATTTATGAAGAATACATTTGGAAATCTTTTTTTAAAATTATACGAATTTTTTAAAATATTATATGATCAGACAAAATGGAAAATAAATTTTACAGGTTAACACGATAAAATTAATTATTTTTAATGGCATAAAAACTAATATTTAATAATAAATCGATGCCACATATAACAGTATATTTACAAATCTTATACATAAATATTTTATTTCTTTATTTTTTTACGAAAAATCTCATTGAATAAATTTAAATACACAAAATTTAACATCATCTTAATTAAAATACATTGATATGTGGATATAAATATTTACATAGATTTATCCGATTAATCCGTGTTTGATTAAATATGATTCACGCTTTTTATAAAACTGCCAATTATTGCAAAAATTGGGAAATATTGTATTTGCAAGTATGAGGGACTAGAACATAAAGTTTAAAAGAAAAGGGTGATAGGTAGAAAGAATAGTAAAATCCATGTTTACGTGCTGCTAGCTTCCCTCCACATCAATCCGAACCAAAAATTCCCTCGCTTCTCTCGTTTCGCTTTCTCTCTCTCTTCTCCACTTTCCCATTCTAAACCCTCTCTCACTTTCTCTCTCTAAAACCCCTAATCTCTCTCTCTCTCTCCCACCACCATTCTTATATCTCTCACCGTAACCAACATCTTTATCACATAACAATTCAATTAACTTTTAAATAATCTTTTTTTAATTTGTTTAATTAATCTAATGTCTCGACCTTCTAATGGCCAGGCGCCGCCGCCGTCGCCTCGTCCGCCGATGAGCAACGGCGGAGCTCAGATCCCGCCGCCGATTAAGCGGCACCTACAGTTCGCTTCGATGAAGCCGCCGTTCGTGCCGCCTGAAGATTATTACCGATTCGGAGANGTCGGCTCGTCCGCCGATGAGCAACGGCGGAGCTCGGATCCCGCCGCCGATAAAGCGACACCTACAGTTCGCTTCGATGAAGCCGCCGTTCGTGCCGCCTGAAGATTATTACCGATTCGGAGATTCTAGAAGAGTCGCCGATCATGAGCCCGAGGCTATCATCGTTAAATCTACTGTGAGATACACACATATATGTTTATGCGTACATATCTATCTATCTAAATGTATATGTTGTTTATAGCTTGGGAGTGATGGTTGTTTATTAATTACTGGTTTGCCTAATTCTCATTTTGAATTGTTAATTAGCTCTNTGTCGCCGATCATGAGCCCGAGGCTATCATCGTTAAATCTACTGTGAGATTATACACACATATATGTTTATGCATACATATCTATCTATCTAAATGTATATGTTGTTTATAGCTTGTGAGTGATGGTTGTTTATTAATTACTGGTTTGCCTAATTCTCATTTTGAATTGTTAATTAGCTCTTTGATGAATTAAGTGATGTGGTTTGTTTTATGTTGTATCTGGAATTTCCTAATTATTTGTTTTATTCACTTAGATTGTATAAATAATTGTATGGAATTACTTTACTATATACTCGAATCGATTTTTTGTTTTATTAACAAGATAATAGACTTTTTCCTTATATGTAACCCGATGCGCGTTATAATATGTTATGTGAATATTCGATATTTGTTCCGAATTAATAGTTTGAGACTAGTATTAAGATTGTACGATGCTATTAATACCTAGTGTTGTGACACTTATAATTTCGTTACAAAACATAGGACAAACAATAGCCATGCCTTCTATTTAAGTTATTGAATACATGAATTATAAGCATGTAGTGGTGCTTGGTAACTCTTTCGTTGCATAGGTGTTGTTGATTCTAACTTTCGTGTTTGATGAATTGTTTTTCAGCCGTCAAAGCGGAAGCCTGGAAATTATAATGAAGTTGAGTCTAGCCGGTTGAGTATGAGTCCTGCATATACCAATACAGTTAATAGCCCCCACCAGACACCTGTATCTGGCAAAGGAGGAAGGGTATATGGCCGGTCTAATGCCACAAAGAGCATGGAATCTGTGCCTCAGACCCCTATGTCAAATGCCGGTGCGACATTTCATCTGATTCCCTCTCACCTTTCTTTTTTACCACAATTATCTTCGTGTTCTTCCACCAAAATTGCCCTGTATGTGGAATATTTATATAAATAATTTTTTAAAATAATCTAAGATGTTATAGTACTCGATGCAGGTTCTCATTCTCCTCTTACTCCTGCTGGAAGCTGCCGTTACGATAGTTCCCTGGGTAAACTAATTTCTTGACTCAAATTTTTATTAGGTGGTTTAACTGTAGTCTGACTTGAATAAGCTCAAATTTTCAGGTCTTTTGACCAAAAAGTTCATCAATCTAATCAAGCATGCTGAAGATGGCACTCTTGATCTTAACAATGCTGCTGAGACCTTAGAGGTAATCCTTTGCTGATTATTAATATGATATATATGTATCTTTGCCAGGCCTAAATTAAAGCTTGATAATACAGGTACAGAAGAGGCGGATATATGACATCACTAATGTCCTTGAAGGAATTGGTCTTATTGAAAAGAAGCTCAAGAACAGAATCCACTGGAAGTAAGTTTTTTCTACTTTTATGATATGTCGTTATGCATATATATACCAGTTCGACAATAATTGAGTTTTAAGAGCTTATGTAATAATCTGTTATAGAGGAATTGATGCTTCAAGACCGGGTGAAATGGAAGATGATAGCAATATTTTGCAGGTATAACAAATTTATATATATATATATATATATCATTGTGTGCAAATGTGTATAAGATCTCAAGTCTCGATATCAGTTACCGTTTTGTGTTTTGTTTCAATGAGTCTTCTTCTATCTTTTGATTCTGAAGCTCGACACAAAAACACGTGTGAGGCTCTAGCTATTGGTATCTCATCGATAGAATCTGTATTAGATCATATGCTATTTGAGCTAAATATTGACAGTTATCAAACTAAACTTCTGTATTCTATCTGCAGGCTGAAGTCGAAAAACTTTCTTTAGAAGAAAAAAGACTAGATGATCGCATAAGGTTAAGTGGTTTCTCCTTGATAGAACAGTTACTGTTATATACCTAAATTGTTAGGTTTTGTGTAGATGCTGNATTAATATGATATATATGTATCTTTGCCAGGCCTAAATTAAAGCTTGATAATACAGGTACAGAAGAGGCGGATATATGACATCACTAATGTCCTTGAAGGAATTGGTCTTATTGAAAAGAAGCTCAAGAACAGAATCCACTGGAAGTAAGTTTTTTCTACTTTTATGATATGTCGTTATGCATATATATACCAGTTCGACAATAATTGAGTTTTAAGAGCTTATGTAATAATCTGTTATAGAGGAATTGATGCTTCAAGACCGGGTGAAATGGAAGATGATAGCAATATTTTGCAGGTATAACAAATTTATATATATATATATATATATCATTGTGTGCAAATGTGTATAAGGTCTCAAACACGATTACTGTTTCATGTGAAAATGTGTATAAGGTCTCAAGTCTCGATATCAGTTACCGTTTTGTGTTTTGTTTCGATGATTCTTCTTCTATCTTTTGAATCTGAAGCTCGACACAAAAACACATGTGAGGCTCTAGCTATTGGTATCTCATCGATAGAATCTGTATTAGATCATGCTATTTGAGCTAAATATTGACAGTTATCAAACTCAACTTCTGTATTCTATCTGCAGGCTGAAGTCGAAAAACTTTCTTTAGAAGAAAAAAGACTAGATGATTGCATAAGGTTAAGTGGTTTCTCCTTGATAGAACAGTTACTGTTATATACCTAAATTGTTAGGTTTTGTGTAGATGCTGACATCTAGACCATGGCAGGGAAATGCAGGAAAGGTTGAGAGATTTGAGTGAGGATGAAGCCAATCAAAAGTATTTTCCTCTTCTTTGACAATGTCACAGAATAAATTTTCTCAATGCTTCCATCCATTCATTACTTTTATTCATATCTCATTTCCTTTAGGTGGCTTTTTGTGACTGAAGAGGATATTAAGGGTCTACCATGCTTTACGGTTAGTCTTTTAGCTATATGTTGTGTTAGGCACTTATCTTTGTTTATTTTTTATCTCACAGTTACAAGTTACACCTATACCTCTTGGTATTCTGCTTAAAGCCTGCTAACTAACCATGGGTTTTTATATCTGCAGAATGAAACCCTGATAGCAATTAAGGCTCCACATGGAACCACACTTGAGGTCCCAGATCCAGATGAAGTATGTATGGAGCGAAGTGTGTATGATGTTCAAACTTTGTGTGTGCTTGATGCTTTAACATTTTTTCTCTCTATGCCAGGTTGTTGATTATCCTCAGAGGAGATACAGAATAATCTTAAGGAGCACGATGGGTCCAATTGATGTTTACCTTGTCAGGTAATAATATTTTTTTTTTGACAGAAGGTAATATTATTTATTGTGTGCGTGATTGTAATTCGAAAAATGTTCTCTCTCCTATTTTTTCCCCTTTCTCTAAGATGATTTTTAATCCAATTCTATACTTAGCCAATTTGAGGATAAGTTTGACGAGATGAATGGCATGCAACCGTCAGGGAGCTTACCACTTGCTTCAAGTACCGGGTCTAATGACAATCCAGCAGCAGATACCACAATCATGGGGAACGGGCTAGAGAATGGATCAAGGGCACAAGATGGTCATGGAGTGAACTCTGATCTTTACAATTCGCAGGACATTTCCGGTGGAATTATGAAGATTCTTCCTTCAGAAGTCGATGTAAGTGTTCTGATCTATTTAGGTAATAATAAAAAGGAGACGATGGATATCTATGCATGCTCAAATACTTCTTCATATATAGGCAGAAGATATTCAAGTCTATAATATAGGAAGTGGATATAGGAATGCGACATTCATGTACAACGGCCATGCTTTTTCTTCTTTGTCAACTACACACTTATGCTATATACATACACATATATTTCATCTATACATAGAGGGATTGGAATCAGGGGAGGGTAATGAGGAGCCATATGCATACTTACTCCAATGCACTTAACCAACATTGTTATTTACTTGTATGTAATTTTAACCCCTTCTATACCCCTCTTTATGCTGATTTCGGAGCAAATTATTCGAACCTGGCTTGGTATAACCGAAGAGTTGCCTATGTATCCGATATAGGATAGTGAGAAATAAACATAGATTTCGTAAATTGTACAAGGCTGGTGTGATATTATGGTATTTAAGTGGCTTGATGTGAACGGTGCCTTTTTCAGCTCAAATGCGTTTCACTCACTTTGGCACTTTGATATTATATGAACTTGACACTTCGTTTTGGGACATACAAATATTTAAAATATTGTGTGTGTGTGGCACTTAGAGATGTATCTGGTAGACACATCAACTACAAGCAGTTGAACTGAAATGGTTAATCTTACAGGTCCGTGGTTATCAGGCTATAAGCTATGAACCATAAGTCCATAACAATTAAGTTAAACTGGTTCTGTATTATTCTTCATTGATATTCACACACACACAGTGTTGAAAATATGATATTTAGCAAAAAAAATGAAAGAAAGAAAATATGCTTAGTGTTTTAAATTTTAGATTATTTAGAATAATTGGTCAAATTAGGCCAAGTTTGTACGGATAATGATTTGGAACTAATTTGAATTTTAGGAGATATTTAGGGAGATTAGAGATGTTTGTTAGGCTAAAAAATAATAGATTTGAAAGGACCACAAGAAAAGAAATGTCACAATTTTTTTTATACATGCTGAAGAATTTCGAACGAAAGGGTCGGAACTCGCTGATAGAACAGGAGAGTTGGCTCTATATGTAGCATATTTATATGGCTATGAATAAGATGATATTCTATTATGCTTTTGAAAAGCCAACACACACATTGCACAAGCATGGACTAATGTGTTTGAGCACGTGGTTCTCTCCCTTTGGTTTAAACGATGAATAAGTAAACTTTAAAGAAACAAGAAGATACCTATGATAAATTTGGACTGCAAAGTTTGCACTCATAGTTTTGTGGATCTTGTATTGTTGTAATTGCTTACAGAGGAATTTATGTTTTCAAGAACTAGTACTAATAGCTTAAAGACTTCTACCTAGCTTATTATCTTACTGGCTAATCTCTGTTTCCCTGGTCAGTCGTTTTTCATCTCATAGTTGTGTCTGAACACAGCATTATTGCATCTTTGTGGTGTTTGTTGCAGAATGATGCAGATTACTGGCTCCTAACAGATCCAAGTATAAGCATGACCGACATGTGGAAGACGGACGGTATTCTTTTTATATCTCTCTTTCTCCCCATTCTCCCACCCCCTTCCCTAAATTTTCTTTTGGTCATTTATTTATGTGAAAATGGTCTATTCTTTCAATTGGACAGCTGGTGTCGAATGGGATGGGGTGAGCCTACTTAATGAGGAATTTGGACTGGCTGATTGTAGCAGCCCTCGACCACAGACTCCACCATCTGGTGTTGCTGATGTATCAACTGCTGCCAATGGCATGCAAAGGTGACTCCAGATGAGATGATGAGCTAATGTAGGATCAACAATGACTTTTCATGCCCTTTTACATCTTAATGTGGTCCAAGGTCTTAGGTCGGGCGTGGTGGTATCCACTTTCGATTCATTTTCTATCTGAGGGTCACCTGTGATAGCCACTATCTTGTTTCTAAATTACCCCTGGACTTGGTTTTACAAGATTTGAATGGAATACCTGGAATGGGCATAGAAATTGGCAGTGGAAAGAGATAAAAGCTTTAATGTACAATTGGGAAAAATGCATTTTGAGGCATGTATTTTGATGATGAATAAATTCTCATGTAACTTTAATCAATGAATTGATTCAGGCGGAGCTTAATATGTGAGCCTGCAGCTGAGCTATAGATAAGGGGTATGTTTCTCATTAGAACATCTCCCGTGCATGCCTTGGTTGAAATCTGAAATGCATGTGATACAAGCGTGAAGTTGTGGTTGTGTCAAATTGCAATATATATACTTGAGCACCGGATAGCATATCTTATATTTTGGCGGTCTTTGGGCAATGGTCATAATATGCAGATAACTATGCAATCCCGGTATTTTCCTCTCCACTTGCAACTTGCCTTGAGCAAAAGCAGGACTTGCCCTGTCACTAATGAATAGAGAACTAGATATTAATCTTCCATAATATGCACTGTTTTGCAGACATTTATCAATAGTTTTTATCCTTCCATTCCTAGCTTGCCAATAATCCAGAACTTATATTCCAATTTAACATAGCCTGATCCCCTCAAGATAATAATTAGTATTTTATGATTATATAGAGTGTCTTACGCTAAATAAAGAAGTCGTCTTACTTTTGTGATCTAAACTATGCATTTGTATATGATATATAATTATTGTGAAGGATATTAAATACTTAATTTTTTGCCATCTAATGTGATCATTTGATTTCATCACGCGAAAGTGATTAATACCACCAGGTCCAGGAGTGTGAGTACCCCGTATTATTAATTTATTCATAATACGATAGATACAAATGGATAACAATAGAAGAAGAATCCGCTGAATATACTTATTTACTAATGTAAATTATATATAGCTTACAAAAGCGAAGTAATACTTTATTTGTACTAATTAATTAGTTTAAATGAAATCTATAGTTGTAGGATTCAACAATATTGAAAAATAGCCGTTAGAGTTGGCGCGTAAGTTGACTAGGTATTGCGTGGTGACGCTGGTAGGGTTTGATGAAGAAAATGGGAAAGAGATAAATAGAAGTAGAAATGGATGATACGCGTAAAGCCTATCCCAGTCACATATGTATCTATGTATAAACTAACCAAACAGCTTTTACTTTACTACGCCCATTCTTTCATTCAAAATATAAATCCAGAAAAGTCTCATAAAGCGAACCTCAGCAGCCGCCTTAATTCTTGCATCACTTGTATTTTACTACAACTTTTGCTACTAATAATTTGCAAGAAACAGCTCCTCTTATAAAAAAAATCAAACTAACTATTGACATGGCCATCTCCACCGTTCTCACTCGCCGGAACTCTATTGCTGCCTCTGTCATCCCTCCGAAGCTCACGCTCCCTTGTTCCGATCACTTCTCAAGCTTCCCTCTGGATTTGCATATCTTCCCAGCACCTTCTTACACTTCCCTAAAGGATATACTACCTTACTCTGTTCCTAATTCTCCGGCACCCTCTGCTGCTGCTGCAGCCTCCAGCTCCGGATATCAGATCGCTATTCGCAACCGCCTTGTCAAGCAAGCTGCTTGGGCTTATCTTCAGCCCATGTCAGCTTCTCCTGGTCCAGAATCGAGAAGCTTCTTTAGACGTACATGCTTCCATTTTTCAGATTTTCTGTCAAACAACTATGTGATTCGGGCCGTGACTCGATCATTTCACTGGCTTCTTCGGGTGGTTCGGGTCTGGTGATCCTGACTGATATACAAGCATTCATTTATGATTGAAACACTTGTTTTTCTTTTTTATAAACAAGATACTATGCAATTGTACTGCCACAATTATTGGTTGATTTCAAAACAAACACATATATAGTCTGTGTATATTATATATTTTTTCCCCGAATTCTATTAAAGAAATAGATTTCGCCAAAATAATAGTTTAAGCAAGAAACTATTATTAGCAGAATTATTCTTCCCTGTGCATCAAGATGAATGGTGTATATATCGTTGTCTTGGAAAACCGGTAGTATCTATTGTCTTGGAGCAACTCTATGTTTCATAAATGTGTACGACAAAAGACATATAAAAAATCAAGAATTTTGGAACTAAGACTAAGATCAACACCCAAATTGTACTATGTACATGTTTAGAATAGCACAAGTCTAATGAGAGTCTTTTCTGTTTCTAAATCCAAACCGGCTTCCATGGTGGTCTGGCCTGTCAAATTGTTGTCGGTGAGTGAATTGCGATTCCTGCAGTTGGGAGTAGAGTGGTGGTGCTGATGGAGCCGACGCCGGTGGCTGATTGTTGAATGAAAATATAGTGTCTGGAGGAGGGGGGCCATTGCTTTTCGACTTGTCATTTTTTCTTCCTTTCTGCCAAAACAAAATGTAAGAAGCTTCTCAGAAACAAACCAAAAGCAACAATATTCGTATTTGATTATTGACAACCACTGCTTCCTAATTTGACCAAATTTCATTTGAGAAAACAGAAGCGATTGTGATTACGGATTGAATTTAACTCGCTATGATCTCATAGCCATAGGTTTAAATTTCATTTGATTCTGAATATTAAACATTTCAACTAACATTATGAAATTCAGTTTAATTATTTAGAAATAAATAATTAGCTCTTTTTTTTTTGGTTTTAGGAGATTCTGAAGTTAGAGTAAATTTATTCATTAAATTTGTTTGATTCGGCTCGATGTGTTTATTCTAATTTAAAAAGCCGACTTTATTTTATTGTTTTATTTATAATCGAACGGACTCTTTACCCAGGTAGCTAGGCTTTAACTTTGTTAATTTAACAAGCTCGACACAGAATCACAGATAAACATCTTAAACATGAAAACTCACTCCATTTACTAAGAAAAAACTCAATGGGAGACTCAAGAAATCAACTCGGTTAGGAAACTCAAGCAAACACCTCATGACCTCAGTTTAAAAACTACTGCGGGTAATAGAAGTGGCCGGCTGGAAAGGGCCATGGACCTGCCTGACTTTTTCCGATACCAATCGATATGACTATATGCACAAAAAATGGTTGGCTACATGGCATTGTATATGATAAAGAATTAGGTTTATCTCGCCAGCAGCTACCAGCTACGTTCTAGTTAACATTACTACTTATAGATAGCCGTGTAAATGCATTTTAGAGCGACATCCCACATTTTTATGTTATATTTGGTTGGTTCTATTACCAATGACCTTGTTATCGGGTGAAAACATTTACCACTGTTAACTAAACTATATATCATACTCCATAATCTTTTTTATTAAGAACTTCATTAACCTTGAGGATAGACCATAACCTAAACGACTATACCAATAGATTGCCTCACGATCCTCTGATAATGAGTCTATTTCTTTTCTTTTTTTTAGGTCAGGGATAATGAGTCTATTTCAAACAAATATCATCTATTCATTTTGATGTAGAACAAATAGAGCAATCTGCTCAATTTCTTAAAACGCCTTGCGTTGAGCAAGGGCAGTGAAGACAATATAATTTGAGAAGCATAATCCTT
>QRFB01003673.1:6658-33575 GCA_008931105.1 Oenanthe javanica
GGGGGGGGGGGGGGGGGGGGGCTAGGATTATAAGTTGCGCATTCTACACAAGTAGCTACTTTTAGCGTAATGGTAAGCGTTTAGATCCTAACAAAATATTTATTTTCGAAATAATACAATATATATATATATCAAAATTCCTCAAACATTATGAATGTTTGACTTAATGGGCATAAGCCCAAACGACCGGGCGAGGCTCTTAAAGAATGAGTACCTCATTGCAATTTTATAAAAATAAAAGGAACTAAAAATTTTCCTTGCTATCAAAATCTGAACCACTGCACTGCTTTAGACGAGCACTCTTAACAGCCTTCACTACTCTCATTTCTACTATGTTTCTCAACCTGAAGGCGACGCATTACAATTATAATACACATAGGCGACCCCCCATAAACGTTGCCTCCTTCTGTTCTGACCCTTCAAATTCTTTATAACTGTTACAATACATATATACATATAATTAGCTGCGTCTCTCTTATTGTTTCGCTACTTTTCGAGGCAATTATTATGCCCCTTCAACTGTCATTCCTCGGGACATGTTTCGAGGCCATCATTACTCATGTCGGATCCGTTTTCTTTCCTTCCCTTTATATAAATTCATCAATCCCCTTTAATTTCACACATTTTCCTCCTACTAGTCACGAAGTGCTATAAAAATTTCTAGAGTGAAACCTAGTAAATTTCGATCATTCTTCTCACTTTTCGGAAACATTTTGAAGCAAAATCAATCACAAGTAAGCACATTTTAACCTTTTATTATGTTCCATTCTGCATTTGCATCTCATTTATGCCATGTTTTCACATATATTTGCATATGTTTATGATTTTTGCATTTATAAAATGATGAACATGATCGCCTGTTCATACAACTCTTCATACCTTCACCTCTATAATTATTAACAGGCTCACCCGTTCATTTATACCCTGCCTGACCAATACAATGTACTCTAAAATCTTAGTTAATAACCTCGCCCTTTTGCTATAATAATGTTTGAAATATATTAAGCCTCTTAGATATCCGACTTATCAAATAGGCGAGCCGTGTAATAACTCAACTCTCCCCTTTTAGGCGACGTGATTACCCAAGATATTCAGTACTCTTGATTATTATCATTTTCTTCTCTTTTCTTTCCTTCCACCTTTATTGTTTCTCTAGGGCGAGCCCTAACTTGTGCATTAATGCTTTCAGATGTCGAGTGATGCAACTTCTAATACAAGTTCCAGTCTGTAACCTCTTCGACTAATCTCAACACGATAAAGAGATCCCTAACCCAGAACATACCAGATCCTCCTACTCAATCATAAATCCCTCAAGAACCAATTCCACTATCAAGCACCTTAAACATAGATGACTTAGACAGTGGCTTCTATGTTAAAGACCAAGGAGACGACATGGGGACCTTTTCGGACTTCGAGCAGATGTTAGAGGACATGGATGCCAATAAAGAGAAGCCTTCCTAGATAGCTAGGCTTAGGTAAAGTCAAGGTTTTAAGGTACTGTAGTAAGGAAGTCCAAGACGCCACTAGATAACAATTAGAACAAATGGTGGGCGAGGTTGAAGCCGACATCGACGATGAGCTAGAGAGCGAAGCTCATGAAGTGGGTGAGGCTGATACTAAAGCGACATTGTCTACGATAAAAGGTGACCCCGTATTGGAATATCCTTCGGACGATGAAGGCTATTAACAAAAAGTTTTTGATCATGAAGTCAGTCTGTAATATTATGATAGCAGAAATGATCAACATTAGAAAGCACAACAAGATTGTTTCTTGCGTTGGCCTCACCTCTGAAATGTCTTCTGAGAAGGTCATGTGGATCATTGAGGATTATGGGTTAAAGGGCAAGTTTATGCATCCTCGCCACATGATGATGATGCATTGATTTAACATTCCCGGACTACCAACTCCCAGAATGGTGATTGCAAACAAACTTGTTGAGCTAGGTTTTGGCTTACCTCTTTAACCTCTTTTGAAGTCCCTAATCGAATATCACAATATTGAGCTGGTCCATCTCTTACCTAACAGTTATAGGCTCCCCATATGCAATTTCATGTTGTATATAAGCCAAGGATTCCCTCCTATGAGAGAACTCAACTACTTTCTGAGCTTGCGTAGCAGCGGAGGGGACTTGGGTTTATATTATTATATGTTTTAGGGATCGCTTGGGAAAACCAACATCTCAACCAGGAATCCCAACAATATGAAGAATTGGAAGGCGAACTACTTATATTTATACGATATTCCACGCGTCCAGACTCTATTCAACCTTCAAGCATGTAAGTACTTTTAGCTTTGATCACCCCGCCTCTTCAATATTCTATCTTTTATTTATCCTTACTCGTCCCATGACTATTGTTTTAGATAAACCACACCAAACAGAGCTTGAAGGCGAAACTCTTGAAAGAGCTAAGACCATTCTTAATTTACCAAAGGAGGACAAAGACATCGACATGTTGATTACTCCAACTACTCTGCTCGCCAATGGGTTCTATAATGAAAATTACGAAAAAGTTCCCTTAATAAAATTTACTAAAAGAAGAATTACTAAAAAGCAACGCTAAAGACAACTAGTCAACCTTAAAGGCAAATGTTAGAATCTCACCCCGTATTAATTCAGGAACGTCGCCCGCCTCACACACCACTTGCACTTGGCACCTTTACTTGTATTTGCATTGCATGTGTATGTCATACTCTATGTTTGCTTAGCCTACTGGCCATTGTTACAACATTTTCAAGAAGAATGGTTGAAATCCCCTTCGGCGCCAAACCCTTTTCAAGAAGAAAACCAAATCTTTCACTGATGCAGCTCGCATTTTCCTTATTATTACTTAGCCGATTCATCCACCTCTTCCTCTCAAGATTAATGTTAAAAAGAGGAAGCCTTTCGAATTTCCTCTTAACAAAAATGATGTTGCCAAGAAGGCGAAGCCTACCGTAGAGGCGCCCTCTTCCGGCATGGACAACTTGTTTGCCATTATCACCCAAGACAACTACACTACCAAAGATGTAGGTGGATGGGGTAGCCGTAAAATTGCTGAAGCGGACTTTTGGTTCCATCAAGCCATGGACGAGGCCTTTATTCATGGCTTGAGTCACTTTGGTTCTAATGACATAAATTCAAAAGTTGAAGAGAGATATTTCCAACTTTTCTAAAGAGGAATAAGTTTATAAAAGAAAGACTGAATCCTTAGAGAGCCAAATAAAGAGTGTGGCAAGCTCTCATAAGAAAGAAGTAGATTGCCTCAAATAGAAGTTGGAGGATTTCAAGAGTGAGGCCTCGAAGAAAATTAACACTCTTTTCGCCAAAGTTTCTGAGATGCAGAAATATGTTGTAACATCAACTCTCTCTATCTCTATGCTCTCTCAAAAGTTTGACAAAAATAAATTAGGTTACATAGAGTGTTTATATAGAAAGCTTCCTATCAACGAATAACAGAAAATCAAATTACAATAGAAATATAATTCCTAATTATTAGCTAACAGTTTCCTTCTGTAATTTTCCTTCTTTCTCATAGAATATCTGCAATATATTTATCTATATCTTCGAAGAATTTCCAATATTGTGATCATCTTCCAAATTTAGCTTCAGCTTTATAAACTCTAAAAACCTTGAGACTCTGATGATCTATAGTCTCTGATAGACTATAGATTCTGATTATCTATAGAATCTGAGTGAACTCCAGACTCTGGCTTTATTTCTCCTAAAAATCTTCTAAGTATAAATACTCTTGATACCTGTATAGGGATTAACTAGACTTTGATTCACATTTAATTTGATCAAAGACTAGAAAGACTTATTCTATTAAAGATATATCTATGCTAGACTCTGTTCTAGTATTTTGTACATCATCAAATGAATATATTCATAACAATCTCCCCCTTTTTTTGTGAAGAAAAATGGATTTAATTCAATAATGACAAGCCTTATGGCATCTACAAAAATGATCGATTCAAACAAACATAAAATAGATCAAATCGACAGTCTTCACGCGGAGACAATCGAGAGATATGTTGAAGATGATATATGTACATATAACCACTTCGCCACAACCTTTTTGAGCTATCGACCATAAATGCAATACAATACAAACTTTCATCACTAAATCAGAACCAACACTCACAATAAAGAAGAGAAAAAATACCCTCTCACCAAGGAGAGAAAACAAACTACAATTACGAATTGAAATTCAAAATAAAAAAGTTAAATCTAAAAACGAAACCACAATAAGCGAGAATCGGTCCACTCTCGAATCCAATAAGCTATGCTTGAATCGAAGATGAAAGAAAATCCGAAGCTCCGATGATTTAGATCTAAAAAACAAACCAAATCAACTAAACGTGTAGAAATCCTTCCCCAAAAAGGATGATTATTGAAGGAAACAAAAACAAACAAAGAAATATTAAAAGATTTGGGGCTTTCCACTAGAAAAATCGATTGTTTCCCTAGAGAGAGATATCGAAATTAGGGTTTAATAGTGAAAATAGGTGCGTGGGTTAACAATCTCCCCTATTTATGCTTTATAAAATTTAAGCATAAATCAAGGTTTAATGATGTCAAAACTAAATAATGAAATAATTAAACTAGAACAGTATAAAATTCACAAGGAAAAAGAATTACTTCTCAATTAATCTTCTCAAATGTTGTGTTGTTTCTAAGAAATGACTTCAACATATTCTCCTCCACAATTGCTAGAGCTTCACCAACAAACTTTTTCAATTTCTTCATCCCTTCATTCTCACATTTGATTTGACAGTAAGCTTCTCTCAAATCATTAGCACTGCAATCTTGTTCTTTTAAATCCTTAAGCATCAAAACATTAATCTCCCCTTCCTTAGGTTGAAACCCAAAGTAGTGATCCAGACCTTCTTGAAATTTTATTTCCTTTACTTCCAAAGGCATGTCTTGATCCTTCCCTTCAGTGTCAACACATTTCAAAGAAAATTTACCCATCTGCTTATTTGCCTATCTATGCAGTATTAATTTCCTGTCAATTTCTATGAACCATTTCTTGGTCACTTCCTACTTACTCCTGTTCACCTCAGATGTTATTGATAGAAGAAATCTGATATATTGTAACTCCTCATCCTATTTAAAAAATATGAAATTTGATTGGCTTATCCACCTTACAGCTTCTCCACTCAGAAAATATACCAACATCTCATTTTTCACCTTTTCAGTTCCACCATGTCCTCCTGGTAATCTTCTTTCAAAAACATTAAAGACAATTTGAGCAGACACCACTTTATTCAAGTATTTTTTAGTAATCTTTTCAAACTGCCTATCTGACAATTTGAGCAGACACCATATTTCTTTTATTGCACACCACCAAGATCCCTAGGACCATGGGAACTATCACAATCTTCATCATCATCACTATCTCTCCTCTTTTTAGCTCCCCTTATTTTATCATCCTTGCATGCATCATCCTTATTACTCCTGAAAGAATCACTAACTTTCTTCTCCCCCTTTTTGACATCATCACCACCTGTGACAGCCAAAAGGATTTGTTCTAGGACTGAGGAGATATTAGCATGTGCAGCAATAACAGAATCTACTTTGGTAGTGAGAGTATTAACAGAGTTTTGAAGTGTGGTCTGTTTAGCCTTGAAATTAGCCAAGGAACCTTTGATAGCAACATCCTTAGATTTTTGAAGAGAGTATAAAGTCTCAAACTTTGTTTGGAGCAGAGGTGTGGTGGTATCCACATTGGTCAATTTAGTCTTGATATGAGATATGTTTGTGACCACATCAGCTAGTTGTTCAACAACATTTTCCTTTACAGATCTAAGGTCAACAACCACATCTTTTCCTTCTTGAATTAGAGAAGCATCAGGCTCCTCATCAGGATAATGATCATGCTCTTGCAAGAAGGACTTCTTTTGAAAGGCCTTAAGTCTCTCAGAGTGGTGAATAGCCAGAATGCTCTCAAAAGTGTCCTTATCATGTATGCCTTTAGCCTATGCTGTTTCCCAAGATTGAGGAAAAACTTGATCAAAGTAAGTGAAAGATGGATTCACCCCCCCTTCATCATCAGAGGCTGAATCATCAACAGCATTAACAGGCTCAATCTTTGTTACTGGAAGCACCCTAATGGAAATGTAGACCCCGACACTGCATAAGGTACTATAGACCATGACTCCTCAGTAGAGTGATCAGGACCTGTAGACTCTGGAAACCTTGCCTGAATTAGCAAGATTAAGATAAGTTGTTCTGACTTCAAAGATGCAGTATCAGATTTAATTTGTGAATCATCCACCAAAGTCTCCCTGACTCTATCTACTCTCCTGGTTACAGAATCCACTAAATGGATTTTTAGTCTCTGTGTAAATGATTTTTAAGCAGCTAGAGCCTCCTCATTGGACCAACTTTTGGGAAAATCTTGATCCCAATAAGTGAAGCTAGGTTCAGGATACCCTGATCTCCCATCCTCACAGTGGGGTTGGGCAACCACTTTTGCAGCCTCACTGTGGCTCTCTACAGCCTTTTCAACCTCTTCTTTTACCTGGACAAGTGCCTGCCAGCTGAAAGTCATATGACTATGACTATTTATAATAATTAGATGACAAATCAACATAGATAAGAAAGCGAAGTAAATAATAAATATTGAATAAGTAATCAAGACGAAGAATGTCAACTAGACACGAAGAATCAGAATATCAGAAGAAGTCTAACAAGTCTGTTAATCAATATTGAAAGAAGTTCATTTATATGATCAAGAGTCGGTGTAAAAAAGAAGAGTAGTATCTCAAAGAGTTCAGAAGATACAGAAGGTTTTAAGTGCCTACCACATGAAAGATTCCAGAAGAAAATTATAGAGGAAAATCAAAAGAAGACAAGACAAGACAATACAAGACATAAAAACCACTACAGCAAAAATGAGAATCAACATTGTAGTTAGTCATCCGTGAACCAGACCAGTGCACAGGATGTCAACAATGTTAGTGAAGATTCATCATCAAAAAGTTCAAGTGGTTAGAAAGGTTATTGTTGAAGAACAAAAGAGTTTGATCTACAACAACAATGGTCTTACAACCAAGACTTTAATTTAATTCTCTATTAATTAATTAGTTAATTTAATTAGTAAATTAATTCACTTAGAATTAATTTATTTCTTAAATTAATTAAAGGATTAATCAATTTAGAATTATTTTAGAATGATAGAAGACAGTGCAAAAACAGAAAGATTTCGGAGCTAACAAAAAGGTTATACAAGTCAAGATAGTATTTTAATTCTACAATCAAAAGTTAATTAATTATTTAATGTATTTAATTAAATTAATTCAAGTTTAATTTAATTTAATTTATAAATTATTTAATTAAATTAAGTAGAATTAATTTATTATAAAAGATATGACTTTTAATAAAGTCTAAAAGAATTTATTAAAAATCATACCGAAATTCTGTTATAAATAAGTCATACAGGCTTAAATAGAAAAGTCATATCGACTTAAACAGAAAAGTCATACTGAGATCTTGGTTGCAAAAGTCATACCGAGCTGCTCTGGAAAAGTCATTCCGGAGCACAAAAAAAGGTCATATCGAATTGATTTAAGAAAAGTCATACCGAGCAAATCAAAAGGTCATACGAAATTATTTAAAAATATTCAAATTCAGCAATTTGTCTGATTATCATATTCATAAACTTTCTGTGCTGGTTTGAATTTAATTCCTTAAGTAGAACAATTCATGTCAAATATGTTCTAGGAATTAAGGTTTATTATACTGAATATTGTAAAACCCTTTCAAGTTTAATAAACGTATTTAACTTGAATCTTGTTTACTTACTTGCTAATTTTCTATTTCTGAAATGTTTTATCGTGAAAATAGAAAGCTAGTAAGTCAGCCTCCCAAACACTACAAGGACTCGAACTCTCAGCCAAATCAATAATTTAATTCCACAAATTCTGAAAAGAATTTTAAATTGTTGTGAGTATCACATTCAACTATCCTTCTACGATACTTCCAGGACCCAACAATTGGTATCAGAGCCTGCTGATTGATATACAAATCAAGATCCGTAGTCCAGTGAAGCACAATGTACCAAAGCTGTTTAGACTCCAAATGTCTAGAGGCCTTGTTAAATAAATTTAGTTTATAAATTTATATTTAGATAAATTTATGTTATAAATTTTATTTAAATTAATTTATTTAATGAATTTAATTTAAATGAGTTTATTATTTAAACTTGAAATTTTTTATTTTATAAATTTAATTTAAATAAGTTTATTTTATAAATTTAAATTAAATAAATTTATACTTTAAATCTAAATAAATTTACTTTTATAATATAAATTTGTTTAGATAATTTTATTTTATAAATTTAAATTTAGATAAATTTATTTTATAAATTTTATTTAAAATAAATTTATTTTGTGAATTTAATTTAAATGAGTTTATTATTTAAAATTGAAAAAGTTTATTTTTTAAATTTAATTTAAATAAGTTTATTTTATAAATTTAAATTATATAAATTTATTCTCTAAATTTAAATAGATTTACTTTTATTATTTAAATTTGTTTAAATAAGTTTATTTTATGAACTCAAATTTAGATAAAAAAAATTTATAAATTGTTTTTAAATAAATTTATTTTATAAATTTAATTTAAATTAGTTTATTATTTAAACTTGAAAAGATTTATTTTATAAAATTAATTTAAATAAATTTATTCTATAAATTTAATTTAAGTAAATTCATTATTTAAATTTATATATATTTAATTTATAATCTAAAGTTATAAAAATCTTGTTCTATTTTTTCAAAAGGGTTTGTAGTTGGAAAATTCTTCTTTTTGACTGAGAATTAATTCCCAGAGCATATGACCCGGTTTCGAGGAAAATGGTCATTTCGTATTAGTAGTTTTATTTCGAAGCGTTTGGATTTTATTGTGGATGTTACGACTGTTTATGTTGTAGTTCCACAAACTGCTCAAATGTAAAGAAAAGATAGATTTATTAGTAGGGGACTCTGCTGAATTTTTCTCCGACTCTACTAATCATTCTAGTTTTTGTACAATTGTACTTGTACAAAACGGATTTAAGAATCGTTAGTGGTCACAACTGAAGGAACATTTGAGGCTAAAAGTAGCAAGACAAGATCAAGGTTGTGCTACACTATTCAAGTAGCCTGAACAAGCAAATGATGACACAGACAATGTTGAGTTAAAATCAGGAATATCAAGCATTAGTAAGGTTACAACAATGGAAATCATTTGTTGGTAAAATTAAATGCAAAGTTGATTCTATCAGTGATAGTGATGAACCACATGGATATCTGCATCAATGACCAACACTGGAGATGAATCACT
The DNA here is from genome assembly GCA_008931105.1 of Oenanthe javanica. Classification (NCBI taxonomy): domain Eukaryota; kingdom Viridiplantae; phylum Streptophyta; class Magnoliopsida; order Apiales; family Apiaceae; genus Oenanthe; species Oenanthe javanica. The sequence goes on from QRFB01003673.1 coordinate 15,967, forward strand.
AAGCACTTCACAGGTACACATTCTAACTAGTATACATTTGTATAATTCAGAACTGTATGATTATTATGTTTTGAAATGTATTATATTCATGTCAGCATGTTAGCATCTTAGGACTTAAATGTTTAATTGATTGCTAAGAATGAGATATTGCATGCTAGGACTTATGAGTTAAAGTTAGCACATTTCATACTTAATTTTCAATGCAGTAAAATGTATATCTAGAATTAGATAAGTTATTCTAGACGATTAGGTGTATCTTGAACATCTGCTTGAACTTGATTTAAATCTTATGTGATCTAATAACTCTGCTAATATTGTGAAAATTGTTAATAGACAAACAGATCATAGATTAGATATTTTATATTTATTCTTATTGTGATAAATGACTTGAAAAGTGTATGTGGAATTTGATAATGCTCATAATGTTTTATTCAAATATTCTGCATATTCCTGAAATTGTTTTTGTGCTTATTTTCATATGAATTGCTTGCACTCACATAGTTGCACTTAAATGTCAAATCTTATCATGTATTGTTTGTTAATGTGTAGAAGATTAAAAGATGGTAGAATTATCTAAGTAGACAGTAAAATTTATAGATTCGAGGCTTAATCTAAAAATGACTTAGGTAATTAGAGATAGTTAGAATGTTATACAATAACAGAAATGGAGTAGAAAGAATTAGTAATTAAATTGTTAGTTCTTCTATTCCATGTACTTTTGGAAAATTATTGAATATCTGTAAATCTGCTTGATACCTGTCACATTTGTGTAGAATGTTTAAAGTAGATAGTACTGAATTTTCTAATATGCATAACATGCTTGAAATGCGTAATTCTCATCTATAATGCATTAAATTTGAACGTGACCTTGTGTTCATATTTTTATACTTGTTTATTTAAATTTGAAAATGCATATCTTAGGACTTGCATAATCTTAGGCAAAGCATTTATAAGAATCACAATAGGGTAAAGACTACTAGTCCAACTAAAGATAGGTTGAAATCACTAATCTCATAGCCTTAAGACTACCTTGTCAAGACTGCGATAAATGAGAAGTGATTTGTCAACGATAAGTTTGTGTATGTTAAGGCTGAATCTGTTGTTACCACTATTGAAAGTAATATCTCTAACCCATCTGGACTCAATTGAAGTTGATTACCAAGAAGCTTAATCATTTGTGATTGCAGAGTATGAAACAAAAGATAAAATTTATGTGATTTCGTGACATTTATTGTTTGAGGCATATTACTAGCATTGAAGCTCTACTATCACAGTTGATTGATAAAGCCTACCCAACGGTAACCTTTGGAGATGACGGCAAAGGATGTACAAGGGACTTGGCTATCATGATTTTGGAATTGTCATCACTGCAAGTATATTTCTTGTCGACGGACTTAAGCACTATCTACAGGGCACTAGGGAATTTGTCAAAGGTCTTCTGGATTAGCATTGAAAAAGAAAAGTGTTTGATTTCGAGTAAGAAATATGGAAGCTCGCTTAACTGAGAGTGAAGATATATGTTCATAGCTAACATTGATTTTGTACGTAAAGGTGAAGTAAGTTTCCTAGTAAAGCTTCATCAGTAAAGAGTTAACTATGACATAAGAAGCTCTCACACTTGATATTCAAGACAATGGATTCTTTGATAAAGAAGAAATTGGTGAGAGGAATGCTTCATATGAAATTCTATCAAGAAGGACATTTTGAAGTATGTCACATAGGGAAGTCAATGAAAACATCACACTGAAGGAAGTAATGTCATGGAAGAAATATGCTTAGTGGTGGTTAATGATAACCCTAGTTATAATTTGGTGATGTTCGTGCATTCAACAGATAATATATCATATATGGTGATTGATCACATCAGGTAGATCAAGTTGGAAGCAAAGTTATCTGTGAGAACTTTGAAGTCAGATATTGGAACTGAATTTCATGAATGAAGTTCTAAATGAAGTATGCACTTATAAAGGTACTTTGAAGTTGAAGCGATTAACACAGTATGCTTCTTTATTCAACAAGATTGTGAAAAGAAATCATATGAGTTAATGGCCAGAAGCAAACACTGAAGCTCTTTCATGTGTTTGGAGGAAATTGATATTTATTGAGGATTTATATGATTATCTTGGAAAATTAAAGCTCATGGAACAATTTTCCTCGGCTACTCATTGAAGTCGAAATCTTTCAAAGTAAGATGTGATGTAAAATCAGAAGGTGATTGAAAGTCTGAATGTGTCGTCCTACTACACCAAACTCCCGAGCATTCAAATAAAAGTCTATTATGAATCTTTGAAGCTTGACATCTTGTTAGAGTCATATTCAGATATTGTTGATGAAACTAAGGTTGCAGAAGGAATCAATGTTAATGATGATGATTCAGATCTTAGTAGTGGAAATGGTAGTGAATCTACACAACTCATGGACTTTAACATAATTCACTTAACAAGGTGAAAGATCTTCAACACATCCTAGCAGCAACTCAGGGGGAGCAAATAAAAGAAGGATCTACTAGTNCAGGGGGAGCAAATAAAAGAAGGATCCACTAGTCGTACTCAACAATAAAGATCAAAAGAATACATTATGAACATATCTACCGAGACAAAGGGTTTGGAGTTAAAGTCATTCCTAGAGTCTAGTTCTTAGTGATCCGGATACTAGAGTAAAGACTAGAAATGCTATGCAAAGTAAATGGTTATTTTTCGGGAAAGAATAATTGTTAAATAGTTGGTATCCTAATGAAGATTGAAGAAGCACTAATTGATCCAGATTGGGTGATTGCAATGCAAGATGATCTTAATTAGTTCGAAGGCAGAATCTACTAAATCTAGAACCCAGACCACAAGACAAAATTGTAATTGATACTGTAAGGGTTTTCAAAGACTGGATGCTATTTGACATTGTTATAAGGGATAAAGCCAAACTGTTTGTAACATGTTACTATAAAGTAAAAGGTATCGACGATGGTGGAAACATAATCTTCGGTACTTTCAAGATCTAACTATAAGCACCAGAGACGAGACTTGAGACTATTAGGGATGTCCTGAATGGTGATTAAGAAGTTAAAGTTGATGTACAACAACTCCTGGACTTTGAAGTTACATATCCACTGGAATTTGTATATCATTCTCTTCACAAGCTCTCTATGACGGAGGTAAGAGATCAAGCAATCGTCAAGAACATGGTATGACACTCTAACTGCTAATTATTTGAAAATGATTAAATTTTAGAGTCACTATATACATATCTCTCTAGAATATAAGGCACACACATAATGTAATATTAGTGCAAGTATACCATGATTATATTATATGTGGGTCTACTAATGAAAATTTGGTAAGAGATATTTGTTAAGTTAATGTAGAGTAGGAACAAGATGAGCATGTTGGAAGAGTTGCAATTCTTTTTGGATTATAAGTAATTCAAAAAAATGATGGAACTAAAGTAAGTCAAGGAACTTTTGAAGATGTGCCATTTAGAAGATTCTAGACCTGCCAAGACTTCTTGCAAACAAACCACTAACTTGATCGGCGCAAATCAGGTATATAACTGAAATGACAAGCTATAAAGGTATGATCAGCTCATTACTTATTCAAGTGCATAAATACCATATATTTTATTCTCAATATGCGTATGTGCAAGTTTTCAAGTGGATACTAGAGAATATAATCTTATAGCTAAGATATGAATTGTTAAATATCTTAAGGGATTACCAATTCTTAGAATCAGGTATCCTAAAGATACTAGGTTTAACCTAATTGGCTATATAGATATTGATAATGTATGTTGTAAGAAAGACAGAGAAATAATTACTAAAAGCTGTCAAACTCCATCAATTCTGTTGGATAATCTCTACACCACTTACGGAACAAACGCATGGACACCAGGTATCATTTATTTCAAGAGTAGTCATTACTAGAATAACTTGCAGATATTTGCTAAACAGCTTGATAAATTCATTTTGTCTAAGTTGGTTAGTAAAGTTTAGTTATTATTTATGTGCATATTTGTTGGAAATCTCATCTGCAAAGATTCTTAAATGAGTTCACAAGTATTAAATTTTCCATATTTAAAGAACTTGTGAATTTATTTAAAATCCAGTACCTCATGCTTATTGCTACTACTTTAATTATCATATTTACAATTTTATATCCATATGTGGTAATTAGGTGTTCTAAGCATAAGTTTGTATATTATCTTAATTGATTTAAATTATGATGTCAGATAATTCGATGTCATATCAGTCTCATGATTTGAATGAATTAAAATAATATGCAACATAATTATTTGAATGTTAAATATTTTATGAGTATCAGTTAATGATATCTTTCTTAATTGTTTTGATATTTTTCTCTGATATTTTTAAATGTTTTGTTATAAATAATTGTGATACTTTTAATATTAGAGACATTATTTAAAATTACTGATCTAAGTAATCAATGCATATTTCAAAATTCACTAATATTGAAAGGTGAAGTATTTTCTATTTAATGTGTATAAAATTCTCAATATTTTATATACTTAGAAATATTTCTAAAATTTTCCTTATTTTTATAGTTTATTCGATTAGCATCTTTACTATAAATATATCTTATATTATTTTTGTTTTCTAAAAATTGGTAAATATTATTTTTATTTTCAAACTTTTAGTATCATTATTTCTATATATATATATGAGTAATTATATATATATATATATAAGTTATCATATTTTTTCCTTTATTTTATTTTTTATTTTTTTGTCTACGAGAAATTGTTATAAGAATCATAAGTATTAAAATGTCAATATTTAAAGAACTTGTGAATTTCTTTACAACTACTTTCTTGAGCTTAGATATATCACTGATAATTGTTATGAGTATAATTGGCATATGGTTGAGTAACCATTATTTGATATAGTGTATGAAGTTAAATGCTAATTTTCATTCCTATGATTATTTAGTATGTAGCAAATGTATAATGTATTTTATCTTATTAAAATTATTATTTGAAGCAATTCAATGTTTATTAGTTTTATAATTTTAATACGATGATATATTAGGAGCATAATTTTTTGTTGTTAGTGATAATATATATTATTTATTTGAAAATCACTAATAATAAAATTATATCCATGTTCTGTTGAACAAGAGCAAACGACTCGAGGAAAAATAGGTAATCTCGATCTTGATATATTATCTAATCAATTGATATCAAAATATTACAATTGATATATTGAGCCCTCAGTGGCTATAGGACAAGATCAAAGGATTGAAAATATACAATCACTAACAAAGATCATAGAACCACATACACTCAAACAGATACAACTTCATCTACTAAACCCCTGAAAAGAAAAGTTTTATCAACTAAAGAGGGTGAGAGAGTAAGTGCTTCTAGTGCATTAGAAAAGAGAAGTATCTATGAGTGTTCCAGCAGCTCTGCCTCTAGTTAGAATGTGAAATTGAAACCGAGGCAACTGCTAACTAATTTATATCCTCCCAAAAGGATATTGATTTGTAAATGGCAAAACAGTAACTAGGTTCGTCATCTTAAGATGACGAGTCTATTGAATTCGGCCTGTCATCCAAGGCCATTTGTAGATAGTCAACTTCATCTGGACACTCTCAAACACTGCAAACCATAAAAGTGAATATTCGAATGCACTGTGAATATTGTCACACACTAAGGATGAATTGACAGAAGCAATTATTTTAAACTTTCATATCAAGGAAGGAAGGATGATTGCTGATTCTGACTGAATCAATATGCCTTCGCAGGCGTCAGGAGGAAACTTGTATCATTTGCTATATTATAGTTCCTTGTCTCCCTCCCCAGATGGAACATATCTAGATTCCCGATGGAATAGACCATCTTAGATGATCAGCAACTCATTGAATCTATTCCTGAAGCAATTCAGTTTTCAAAGTCAAATATTTTAATAGATTCAATTGAGGACGGGGATTTATGAAACCCTATCGCACCACCAGTGATGCCTCTTGAAGGGGCTATGGTGATTTTTTTTACAGGTACAAAAGACTATATCATCCGTACTGAGAGAAAAATAGTGTTGTGAGAAAAGAGTGAAACACAAGTGAGAAAAAGTAAATAAATATATTCTATGATTAAAACACTTAGAGAGTATATGAGCGAAACAGTTATCAGAAACATAAAGTAAAATCACACACTATCACAATTACCAAATCCCATTCCTAATTCCCTGTTACAGTTTTCTAATGTTACTTAACTAAGGGGGATGAAATTTCTTCTGAAGAGTATTACTCAACTAAAGGGGAGAAGTGTTGAACAAGTTCTAAGGGGGATAATTGTTGAACAAGAAAATGGAGTATATAACAACATGCTTGGATTGGATAGAATTAGTGATTATTTATTAATTCTTCTATTCAATTTGATTTTAGAAGATTCTTGTATATAGGGGAACCAGATTTTCTAAAATGCATAACATGTCATAGTTTGCATTTTTTATATCTGCGATGGTTTAATGCTGTATGTATGCCATGTCTGTTGTTACCTCTATTAAAATGGTTGGATAATTCACGTAAGGGGAGAATGAATTCACCTTGGGTGAGAAGTGAAGACAAAAGTTGGAGAAATAGAGGAGAAGTGGTAAGAAGAGAACAAGAAGTCATCCCTTCCATCCTTGGGCGAGTAGTGATGAGTCTGAGAAGTGAAGATGATTTAAGTTTTGAAGATTTATCTTTCATTTCTAGTTCACTCATGAAATCTGGAAATGAAGAATATGAACCAGAGAAACTAGCCACTGAAGATGTACCAACGACACCCATTCGTAAAAGTTCAACTCTAGGAGAAGGTGAAGTTGATACTTCTGAAGCTGGTAATGATAGATAAGTCAAGATAGAACTTTGTTAAATTTGTTCAGTCTAGAGGAACATCTATCTTATATTTATATTTCATGATTGAAATCTAGAAATATATTATACGATCCAGAAAATACTTTATTATTTACATAGTTTAAAGTTTTATCTATTTTCTTATTTTTTTAGTTGAGTCATCCTCTAGGAATTTGTGTGTTAAGTTTTTAACAACAAATAGGGGGAGATTGAAAGTCATATGATATTTATAATAATTAGATGACAACTCAACTCAGATAAGAAAGTGAAGTAAATAATAAATATTGAATAAGAAATCAAGACGAAGAATGTCAACTAGACATGAAGAATCAGAATATCAAAAGAAGTCTGACAAGAATGCTACTCAATACTGAAAGAAGTTCATTTATATGATCAAGCATCAGTGTAAAATAAAAGAGTAGTATCTCAAGGTGTTCAGAAGATACAGAAGGTTTTAAGTGCCTACTACAGAAAGATTCCAAAAGAAAATTATAGAGGAAAATCAAAAGAACACAAGATAGGACAAGACAAGACATAAAGACCACTACAGAAAAAATGAGAATCAACATTGTAGTTAGTCATCCGTGAACCAGACTAGTGCACAGGGTGTCAACAATATCAGTGAAGATTCTTCATCAAAAATTTCAATTGGTTAGAAATGTTATTGTTGAAGAACAGAATAGTTTGATTTATAGCAACAATGGTCTTACAACCAAGACTTTAATTTAATTCTTTATTAATTAAATTAATTAATTAATTTAATTAGTAAATTAATTCACTTAGAATTAATTTATTTTTTAAATTAATTAAATGATTAATTAATTTAGAATTATTTTAGAATGACAGAAGACAGAACAAAGGTAGAAAGATTTCGGAGCTAACAAAAAGGTTATATAAGTCAAGATAGTATTTTAATTCTACTATCAAAAGTTAATTAATTATTTAATTTATTTAATTAAATTAATTCAAGCTGAATTTAATTTAATTTATAAATTATTTAATTAAATTAAGTAGAATTAATTTATTATAAAAGATATGACTTGAGATGAATTTTAATAAAGTCTAAAAGAATTTATTAAAAGTCATACCGAAATTCTGTTATAAATAAGTCATACAGGCTTAAATAGAAAAGTCATACCGAAGGGACCCAACACCAGCCCCTCATGATTGATTTTTTCACTCATTTGGATGGGTGCACTCATAAGTCCTACAGAAGTGGGTTAATAGAATGAATTTGTTCTTCAATACCTGAACCACCTTGATGGAGGGAAACCCGTTCAAATATTTAAAGGCTAGGGGTTTCCACCAAAGGATGAGTAGCAACAGACTTTGAACCCTTATTGTCTTCTTCTTTCTTTTCAGGGTTTGTTGGCTCCAGTATCCCAGTCTCAGGGTCTACTATAGACTCTGACTGCTTCAGTATGACTTCATTAGAAGCCAGAGTCTTAGTGTCACCATCTTAGATTGTTGGTGCATGAGACTCCCCCTCAAGGTGGATAGTATCTAACAAAAAATATTGTTCATTTTCTTTTTGATTATCCATCAGAGTCCATCCTCCCATATCATTGGGGTTCTCATCAGCATTTTTTTGAGTTGTCAAAGAGGGCCTATCAGCATGCTCCCCTGCCCCACTATCACTTAACCTCTAACTAGGTGGTTCTTGTGTGGGTGAGGCAGGTTTTTCACCTTTTTCACTAGTCACCACTGGTGCACTAGTCCCATCTCCCAACTTCCTTCTATCATCTACTACCTCCTGTGGTTCTACCTGTGTTAATGCATCCAAGATAGCATTGAGAAAAGTCCTGGAATGGATTGCATTGATGGCCTGGGAATAATTCGAATGAAAGAGATCCTGCAGGTCCCTTGCAATTTTCTGATAATAAGAGCCCTTGAGTTGATCTAATCTACTCTAGTATGTTGGATATATATATTTGTTGGCCACCTTCCCTACATTATCGAAAAGGAGATCAATCACCTTCCTTGAAAGAGGTTGAATAGTGGAAATCCATTCAATGACTGTCATGTAGGTAACTCCATTTTCCTAAATTGCTTTATAGTCCAAAGCTGGTTTCTCAACCTCAGCTTCTAACTCAACAACAGACTCTGATTATCTGCTTTTATGGACCTTCACCTTTTTGATCTTTTTGGTTTTTGGCTTTTCGGAGTATGGCACACCATGTGCTTTGAGAACTTCATTTGTCCTGCCATCTATGAGCCCAGCTGCAGGATCTTCAATTGATTCAACCAAAGGATATAGAAACAGTAGCACCTTATCAATTAGAGTGATTATTGAGTCAATGAGACTTGAGGCTGCTTCATTTGGAATTCCTTCCCAAAATGTGTCATGATCAGTGTCTGAAGACAGTCTAGACTCTGACTCAACATTAGACTCTGGTTCAAGAATTTTTTATTTTTCAGAGTTTGGCTCTACAAGAGCCTTGTGAGCATCTGTTTCCTGCAAAATAGGGTTAGTGATAACAATAGGCTTGCGTGTGTGTGGAGAATAATCCTTCCTCAACCTCTTGTACTTCTTAGCAAAAGATTTTTCAGGAGACTCAAGTTGAGAATCATGAGGTGCATCCCTAGGTTTATCAGAGTCTTCAGCCTTTTGAGAGTCTGTAGACTTGATTACAAGGTTAGATTCAGGTGCATCAAAACTTTATTTTAATAAAGAAAGTCCTTCAATAACCTGTTTCTCTAAGGGATTGAGCTGTTCATCACTTTACTCATCTACAAGCCTAGTTTTAATCAATCTTCTCCTCTTTACAATTGGTGTCTGTTGAGAGACACCAGAGATTGGTTTCTTTTTGAATTTTGCTTTGTTAGATTATTTGATGGAAGGGGATTTGGATACTTAGGTAGGTGTATGGGGGCTCTCCAGAACATGTTCATGCACCATTTTACCACCAAAAAATGAAGCATTATAGATGGAGGGTTTGTAAGTTGAGAGTTTTACCTGCATTACCTGAGGGTACACCATGACAGGTAGACTCTTCTTTTTGTTATCTTTTATCTTAATATCAGAGAATATCATCCTTTGTTGTCTATATGCTTGCACACAATAGTCATCTGCAAGCTTGGCAGACATATTAGGAATGAAGTGATTAAGGAGAAGCATAAGGAAATATGATAATAGACCTTCTTCCTCCCCTCCTGCACATTATTCAATTTTGCTCCCATTTGAGTGAGCAACATATCACCAATATTGATCACTTTATCAAAACCACTACACTTACCAGTGAAACATTTAGCAATTTATCAAAAAAGAAAGATCATTTTTTCCTCAAGTAAGACCTAGTAATTTTACTCATGTTATCCAAGCTAGCAGAATAACCTAATGATTTAAACATGCTTTTGATTTCTGAGTCATCAACAGTTTCATCAAATGGTGTCTTCACAAGCAATTTAAACACAGACTTTATAATATTAGCAGTGACATCAAATGTAATATCACCAAATGTAATCATAATTTTACCTGATTGATCCTGAGAAGGTTCAAAAACTGTTGCAGAGCTCCATGCCGGGGATACGACATCCATGTGAATGACTAGAGATGCTTTCAGCACATAACTGAGTGCACTTTGCTCTAAGAAGTCCATCATAAGGTAGTAATCAGTGTCTACACCCATCTTGTCTCCTAAGGCTGAGACATGATTGGTCGTCATGAATTCGAATTCACCAAAGGTGAAAGCAATTGCCTTAGGTCCTCGCATAATAGTTGATTGAGCAGCCATTGAAGTGATTAAGTTGAGAGAGATGAAAATTCTTGAAAAACTTTGCTAGGGTTCATGAATAGCTCTGAGTATGTCTTTGTCTTAAAAAATAAATTGCAATAAACAAGTGAGTAAAATGTATGTAAATTTTCTATTTTGTTAAAGTTACACACACTACACACGAGTCTACAGCCTGTAAACAGTAAAAAGTAACTGTTACCGCCTATTTTAAGTCAAATGAACTATTCAAAAATAATCAAAGTCTACAGGCACAAATTCTAACCGTATCAGAGTCTAAGTGCTATAGCCTTCAGAGTCTATAGACTCTCAGAGTCTACAGACTCGTCAGAGTCTAGAAGTTAGACCTTATCAAGGTAAAGTACTTCAAGAATATTGCAATGAAAAATTATAGTTTGACAAATCAGGGACTATAACTAAAGTTCATACCTTGCTACTTGTAATGATTGTGCAATTACATATTTAACATACCTAACTCACCTAATAATATGAGAAAGGTAGACTCATCAAGTGGTTTTGTTAAAATTTTTGCAATCTGACTTTAACATCCCGAAATTGTTCACTTAACTAAAATTCTTCAAAAATCTAATAAAACGTTACAACTCCTCAATATCCAACAACTTACAATTTACAAATATAAAGTTGCAACTAAATTCTCCAAATTCAAATCCAAATATAAAATGTTACAACTCCTTAAAGTCAGCAACTCGCACTCTTCCCAAAAGGTAGTCCACCTAATAATGAATACCTACTGGGGGAAATCAAGAAACATAGACCGACAGTAAACGAAAGACTCATATACATATATAAAACAATGTAAAGAGTACAAATGTTAGACATACTGATAATATGAATATAAACTGAATGGTGAAATAATAAGTGATGACAACAATGGAAGAAGATAAAATATTAAGAATGCTTAAAATCACAATATGAACATAGATACTTGTACTGATAAAAATTAACTTCCTCTTACACAATGTATTCTTACCATTTACAAATTATACTCAAAATCATTTAGCTGAAAGCCAATATACATATTGATATGAGAGACAATCATACACTTATAAGATGTCCTACATTTCGGTTCTCCAGAATATGTAGTCATCAAAACTTATAGGGTCTTGCATAGAACAAATCAAATGCTACCCAAAATCTTACAGGGGCGTGCACAACACAAAATACAATGATACCCAAATGGCCAAAACACACATACAAAGTAGTCATGACTCTACGTGTCCCATAACTCCGGCGACACGTCCATACAATTTAAATACACCATATATGTGGTGCCAAAGTATGAGATTATTCACTCATGACGGAGGTCTTACGAAATCTCCCAAATCATACCTTTATTGTTTTCCCAGTTACACAAGTAGAAGGGGGGTTGAATACTTGTGTGCTCTTTTTTATACCTGATTAAAATCAATTTATTATAAATTAAACCTTCGAATTAAGAACAAAGAACAAACACAAAGATATGAATGAATACAGTTTGTATTATTAATGAATGAATACAAACTTTTCTAGGATGTACACAAACCCTAGTAGTTTCTTTGTGTTTAGCACAACGACTCTCTCTATCTCAATGCTCTCTCCAAACATTCGACTCATAAATTTGGTTACATAGAGTGTTTATATAGAGATCTTCCTATCGAATAATAACAGAAAATCAAATTATAATAGGAATAGAATTCCTAATTATTAGTTGACAGTTTTCTTCTGTAATGCTACTTCCTTCCCATAACATATCTTCAATATATTTTCCTTTGTTTTTGAATACTTTCCATTACTGTGATCATCTCCCAAATTCAGCTTCAGCTTTGTTGACTCCGAAAATCTCCAGACTCTGATGATCTTCAGTCTCTGATAGATTATAGACTCTAATAGTCTATAGACTCTGATTGAACTCCAGACTGTGATTTGTATCCAGACTCTGATCTTGTTTCTTCAGAAAAATCTTCCAACTAAAAATACTCTTGATACCTGTACAGGGACTAACTAGACTCTGATTTATATTTACTTGTATCTGGGACTAGAAAGACTTATTACAGATATGCTAGATTATGTTCTAGTATTTTGTACATCATCAACTGAATATATTCCTAACAATCTCCCCCTATTTATGCTTTATAAAATTTAAGCATAAATCAAGGTTTGATGATGTCAAAACCAAAGAATTAATCAATTAATCTTGAACATAAAAAATTATTTACAAGGAAAAAGAATTACTTCTCAATTTATCTTTTCAAAGGCGAAATTGTTCTTCAAAAATGATTTAAGCATATTTTCCTCAGCAATTGCAAGAGCTTCACCAACATACTTCTTCAATTTCTTCATTAGCACACTTAATTTGACAATAAGCTGTTCTTAGATCATTTGCACTGCAATCTTCTTCTTTCAAATCTTTTAACATCAAAACACTGACTTTCCCATTCATAGGTTGAAACCTAAAGTAATGACCTACACCTTTTGAGAACTTGATTTGCTTTTCTTCTAATGACATGTCTTGATCATTCCCTTCAGTATTAACATATTTTAAAGAAAATTTGCCCATCTATTTATTTGCTTGTCTGTGCAGAGTCAACTTCCTATCAATATCCTTATATTGGCGACAGCCTTCTTGCTTTTATTTAATTCATTAGAAATCTGCAATATGAATATGATATATTATAATTCTTCAGCCTGTTTGAAAAAGATAAAATTTGATTGGTTAATCCATCTAACAGATCCTCCTTCTAAAAAGTATACAAGCATCTCATTTTGCACCTTTTTTGTACCTCCCTGACCACCTGGCACTTTTCTTTCAAAAACATTATAAACAATTTGAGCATATACCACTTTGTTTAAGTGTTTTTGTGTAATCTTCTCAAACTATCTATCTGTCAAGGATTGAGGATCCCTGGTTAGAGTAGTTATTCTATCAATATCAGATTCTTCAAAACCTCCAAGTCCTATATTTTTTTTAGCTCTTAATTTCATATTTGATTGACTGCATTGTCAGTATGTTGGTTCTTGAATCTCTTTAGAGTCAGATTTCTTCTTTTGCTTATAAGAGTCTGGCTTAGACCCAGATTTCTTATGTCCAGTTCTTGACAGGTGTATTTTTTAGGGTACAGCCACTCCAGACTATTTTTGTTGCACACCACCAGGTCCCCTAGGACCATGAGAATCCTTATCCTTATCCTCATCATCATCTCTCCTCCTTTTAACTCCCTTTGATCTGTCTTCATCTTTGCAGCTGCCATCCTTATTACTCATTCTCTCCACGTTTTTCGACATCTTCATTCTTTGTAACAGCGAGAAGAATGTTCTCAAGAATAGAAGTGATGTTGGCCTGAGCAGTGATGACCTGTTGCACCTTGATAGTAAGAGAATCAACAGACTTCTGAAGAGTTGTTTGCTTGGCCTTGAATTCAACCAAGGAGTCCTTCACAACAATGTCTTTATTTTATTGAAGAGAGTATAAAGTCTCAAAAATTTTTTATAGAAGAGGAATAGTAGTATTCACATTTATCATCTTTGTTTGGATATGATAAATATCTGTGACCACAACAACTAATTGAGACTATGAAGAGCTAAGGTCAACAGTTACATCCTGCTCTTCTTTAACCAGACAATTGTCAGGCTTCTCTCCAGGATAATATCCATACCCCTACAAGAAGGACTTCTTCTAAAAAGCCTTCAATCTCTCAGCCATATGGATATCTAAAATGCAAGCAAAAGTAGATTCATCATCAATTCCATTGGCATGCGCTGTCTTCCAGGATTGATGAAGGACTTGATCAAAATAGTTGAAAGATAGATTCACATCCCCTTCATCTTCAGAGGTTGAATCATCAATAGCAGGAACAGGCTCTACTTTTGTTGCAGGAGGTGTAAACTCTGATAGAGGTATAGACTCTGAAATTGCATAAAGGACTATAGACTCTGACTCCTTAATTGAGTGATCAGGGTCTGTAGACTCTGGAAGCCTAGCTTGAATTGGAATTATAAGAATAAGATTTTTTGACTTCATAGATGCAGTATCAGATTGAGTAGTTGATGAATCTACCAGAGTTTCCCTGACTCTGTCTGCTCTTCTAGCTAGAGAATCCACCAAGTGAAGTTGTGGCCTCTGTGTGAAAGATTTTTGAGCAGCTAGAGCCTCCTCATTCTTGCCAATATGCAGGATCAAAGAAAATGAGTTTTCATCCATCCCCTGATCTAACTCATTGAACCAACTCTTAGGAAAATATTGATCCCAATAAGTGAAGTTAGGTTCAAGATACCCTAATCTCTCAGCCTTACAGTGGAGTTGGACACCCACTCCCTCAAACTCACTCAGGCTCTCTACAGCCTTTTCTACCTCTCCTTTTGCCTGGACCAGTGTTAGTCCCTCAATAATATTTTTACTCAATATGAAAGGTACACTCAAAGGTCCTGTAGAAGGGGGTTTAAGAGAAAGAGAAGACACTTCAATACGTGAACCTACTTGATGAAGGGGAACCCCTTTAAATGTCTGAAGGCTAGGGGTTTCCACCAAGAGGTGAGCAACAACAGATTCTGAACCCTTACTAGCTTCTTCTTTCTTTTCAGAGTCTATTGGTTCCAATATTCCAGTCTCAGGGTCTACTATAGACTCCGACTGCTTCAGTATGTCTTCATTAGAAGTCAGAGTCTTAGTGTCACCATCTTGGACTATTAGTTCATGAGACTCCCCCTTAAAGTGGATAAACTCTAACAAAATTGATTTTAAGATTTCTTCATGAGCATCTATCAGAGTCTGTCCTCTTATATCACTGGGGTTCCAAACAACAATTTGTGAAGTTGTCAAAGATGACCTATCAACATGCTCCGCTACCCCACTATCACCCAACCTTTGACTAGGTGGTTCTTGTATGGGTGAGGCAAACTAAACACCTATCTCACTAGTCACCACTGGTGCACTAGTCCCATCTTCCAACTTTCCTCCATCTTCTACTTCCTCCTGTTGTTCTACTCGAGTCAATGCATCCAAATAATCATTTAAGAAGGTTCTTGTATGGATTGCATTAATGGCCTGGGCATAAGTGAGATTGAAAAGATCCTACAGATCCCTTACAATTGATTGATAGTAGCTGCCCTTGAGTTGATCCAACCTACTTTGATAAGTTAGATAGATGTATTTATTGGCCACTTTCCCTACTTTGTGGACAAGATAATCAACCACCTTCCTTGGAAGAGGCTGAATAGTAGAAATCCAGTCAATAGTTGTCCTGTAGATAACCCCATTATTCCAAATTGCTTCATAGTTAAAAATTGTTTACTCAATCTCAGTTTTCAACTCAGCAACAAACTCTGATTCTCTCCTTTTAATTTTCTTAGACTTTGGCTTTTCAGAGTCTGACACACCAAGTGATTTGAGAACTTCAGATGTCCTGCCATCTATGACCCTAATTGCTTTAGATTGAAGTGAAGAAGTGAAGAGGTAGCTATACAGATTTGTGACCACATCCTGTGCAGAAATTTGTAGCTCCAACTCCATCTTCTTCCTTAGGGCATCATAGGTGGTGAGAAGATCCAAGACTTGAGACTTTGTCTGGAATTGATTTGGCTCCTCAACTGGCTCTACCAAAGGATATAAGAACATCAGCACCTCATTAGATAGAATAATGACTTGATCAATTAGACATGAGGCTGCATGATAGGTCCATAATTAATACATCTTTAATAACCTATTTTATGTTTGTTTTCATAATTTTATTAGTTAATTAATTATTTTTATTTTGTTTTGTAAGAAATTAATTAAAATCAGAATTGTAGCAGAAAAATGAGAATACAAGGAAGGAGGTGGAATTACTTGGAGGCAAAGAAAAAAAGAGATAAAATCGAATGCTTGTTGGAGAAGAAAAAGGAATAGAAGGAAAAATTTAGAATTCAATTTGTAATCGATATAGAAAACCTACATTATTTCCCCTATATATATGGGTCTCCTCTCTTGTATTTTAAGACCTGAACCTTGTACCTTAACTTTAACTTTAGTTTTCAATAATTAGGAGTAGGAGTAGAGTACTTTTATTTTCTTGCTCTTTCAATACAAACAAGTTTTTATCTCTCAAACACTTTTTATGTTATTCGTTATTTACATGTCTTATATTAGTTGCTTTGTTTTGTTCTTCAATCATGTCTAGCTAATTCTCTAGCCCTAGGATGAAGGTGAAGTTAGTTGATTACTTTTAATATTTACTTGTTTCTATTATTTGATTCTCATAATTTTCTTGGTGCTTAATTGTTTGATTAACAAAGTGATTTTGATATATTATTGTTACCGAATTTATTTTTCATAGCCTATGCTTGCTCCATGAAGTTTTGATGGGTTATTGTTAGATAATAAGTTTCATAGTATATGCTTGTCTCGTTAATTGATATTTATTTGTTGAAGAAAGAGAATTGATTTTTAGGGCAAGTTGGATATTAATTGTGATTAATTGATGGATTCAAATTCCTAGGTTTTTCATATTTATTTGTTCTTATTTGCTTATTACGTTAAACAAATCGCATCTCAACATTATTTGTCTAGTCTGCCTGATTTATTTGTTAGGGTTTGGAAATTTCATAGTCTCTGAGGATCGATCTGTGATTGCTACAATTAAACACTGTGCGCTTGCAGTATTTCAACACATCAAGTTTTTGGCGCCGCTGCCGGGGACTATTGGTAATTTTTACTCCTTAATATTTAATTCTTCGGATTAGTTTCTTGTTTTTCTTTGTATTTTTTTAGGGATTTGTGAAGCGGAGAAAAGTTTGGACAAGAAGATCGTTAGAAAGCATCGTTGTCTCCTTAGAAATTTTTGGAAAGTACTTTTCGGTATTCCGTATCACTTCTCTAATTTTGTTTTTTTCTCTCACAAATATTAAAAAAATCCAAAAAAAATAAATATTCAAAAAAAAATCCAAAAAAAATTAGTTAGTTATTTGTCTTATTAAAAACCAATTTGTTGCATCATTCACATATCACATAGGAACACATCATCTAGTTTTTCTTTATTGTATTTTATTTCTTTCCATCTTA
>QRFB01003673.1:36111-47743 GCA_008931105.1 Oenanthe javanica
CAAAATTTCACTTCTGATGAGATGTTAGATGAATTGAATATCATTTGTATTAAATATGAAACCCAATTGAAGGATATTGCGTTTGAGCCTAGGTCCATTGTTAAGACTTCTGTAGGTGAGCCACCCCCATTTAATTCAAAATCATTTCTTTTCACTTTTGCTCAGTCCTTTGTAGGTTTCAATGAAACTCATCATGCTTTTATTTCTAATGACTTAGTCCATGATCACAAATATCAAGTAATCAATCTGCTTAAACAATTTAAAGAAGCATCTAATTGGTTTATGGATTATGTTAGTGATATGAGTTTTATCTTGTTGCGAGATCGTATATTTCTAGTGGATAATGTTGTTCTTGAGAATGTGTTTCAACAGTGTGCTTACTCTACGATGAAAGAAGTTTTTCCTCGATGTGGTGTTGGTTAGTAAGTTATTCTTGATTGTCTCCCATAGTCCAGTATAGGTATGGGGGAGTAATTATGTGTGTGTGTGTGTTGTATAGTAGTTCTTTGTGCTTCCTCCATCATGCTTTTATCAGGTATTCTCGTCCTTTTACTTTGTCATTTCTCTTCTTTGCATACATTGAGGACAATGCATGATTTATGTATGAGGGAGGGAATTAGTAGTATTATAAAAAATTTAAAAATCTAAAAAAAATTAAAAAATTTGAAAATCCAAAAATAGAGATGTTTTAGCTAAGTTTTTCACTCTTGTACTTTGATGCTATTTGGTGTTAACAATTTTTTATAAAATTATATATATGTAATGCCTTGAGATAATTCGAACGTAGTTGAGTAAGGTTTTCTTCATGAAACTTGTGTCGAACAAATTTTTGCTTAAAAGTCCAAGATGGCACTTATTGCACAAGGTCTTTGTTGGAAAGATTGTCTAGGGAAGTTTTCGATACCTGAGAGAGAGCCCACATGTTAAAACAATGTCGAATCAAATGTTTGTGAAAAAATATATAAAGCATCAAGTACTCCTTTGAGATCAATGGGTGGCAAATACAATGTTATATGAAAGGAACGATCCATGTACATGTGCTGGTATTAAGTGCGATTGTATGAGAAATAAATTTTTCTTGGTGACTTTTCACTGCCCTTGGTTACTGGAGAATTACTTGACGAGCTAGGATAAAAGTAGTAATTGACTAGTCTTGTTTTGTGGCCTTTGTTACTCGAGTAATTAAGTCCGTAGGGGTATTTTGAAACCTAGTGCCCTAAGACCAACTGGTTTGGGAGTCATTGACCCAAAGCTCGCTACATGGGTAACATAGAAAGCCTAAGAAAACAGACATTGCACAGTCAATTGGAAAAAAACTGTGAAATTTGGCTAGATACTTGTTTTGATAGAGATTGGGTCAGTTCAATATTGGTTGAAAAAGAGGAAATGTACTTATTCAATTGATTCTTCAGAGACCTATTTTCACGACACACCTTGGGAGTTTTTGCAAACGTTTGCGTCGATATAAGTGGATTTTAGATACCTACATCTTATCTATTATTAGAAGAGTCTTTAAGGCATGTATTTTCCTAAAAATCTTCTTTTGTTGACACCGATGAACGTTATTGATAGAGTGGGATGCTTGCTAGAATATTTCACGGATTTTATGGGTATATCTTCTGTAAACCCTTAGGAGACAACACTCCTCTGGTAGAGATCGTCTACGAGTTTAACGGGTTGGTAAACCTAAAATTATCCGTCACGCCTACGAAAAGGAGCATAGGACTTTTATAATATTTTTTTTTTTTTTTTGATTTTTCTCGAGGACGAGCAAAAGATAGGTATGGGGGTATTTGATAGGTCCATAATTAATACATCTTTAATACCTATTTTATGTTTATTTTCGTAATTTTATTAGTTAATTAATTATTTTTATTTTGTTTTGTAGGAAATTAATTAAAATCAGAATTGTAGCAGAAAAAGGAGAATACAAGGAAGGAGGTGGAGATTACTTGGAGGCAAAGAAAAAGGAGATAAAATCGAATGCTTGTTGGAGAAGAAAAAGGAATAGAAGGAAATATTTAGAATTCAATTTGTAATCGATATAGAAAACCTACATTATTTCCCCTATATATATGGGTCTCCTCTCTTGTATTTCAAGACCTGGACCTTGCACCTTAACTTTAACTTTAGTTTTCAATAGTTAGGAGTAGGAGTAGAGTACTTTTATTTTCTTGCTCTTTCAATACAAACAAGTTTTTATCTCTCAAACACTTTTTATGTTATTCGTTATTTGCATGTCTTATATTAGTTGCTTTGTTTTCTTCTTCAAGCATGTCTAGCTAATTCTCTTGCCCTAGGATGAAGGTGAAGTTAGTTGATTATTTTTAGTATTTGTTTGTTCCTATTATTTGATTCTCATAATTTTTCTTGGTGCTTAATTGTTTGATTAACAAAGTGATTTTGATATATTATTGTTACCGAATTTATTTTTCATAGCCTATGCTTGCTCCATGAAGTTTTGATGGGTTATTGTTAGATAATAAGTTTCATAGTATATGCTTGTCTCGTTAATTGATATTTATTTGTTGAAGAAAGAGAATTGATTTTTAGGGCAAGTTGGATATTAATTGTGATTAATTGATGGATTCGGATTCCTAGGTTTTCCATATTTATTTGTTCTTATTTGCTTATTAGGTTAAACAAATCTCATCTCAACATTATTTGTCTAGTTTGCCTGATTTATTTGTTAGGGTTTGGAAATTTCATAGTCTTTGAGGATCGATCTGTGATTGCTACAATTAACCATTGTGCGCTTGCAGTANTAGTCTTTGAGGATCGATCTGTGATTGCTACAATTAAACACTGTGCGCTTGCAGTATTTCAACACATCACTGCAACCAATAGAATTCCTTCCCAAAATTTTTCATAATCAGAGTCTAAAGGCAGTCTAGACTTTGACTCAACATTAGACTCTGGTTCAGGATATTTTTATATTTCAGAGTCTAGCTCTGCAGGGACCTTGGGAGCATCTGTTTCCTGCAAAACAGGGTTAGTAATAATAGTGGCTTTGTGTGTGTGTGTGTAGAATAAGCCTTCCTCAACCTCTTATATTTTTTAGCAAAAGATTTCTGAGGAAACTCAATCTGAGATTCCTGAGATGCATCCCTAGGTTTTTTAGAGTCTATAGAATTTTGAGAGTCTACTCCTTTGGCTTGAAGGTTATTTTCAAGAGCATCATGACTTTCTTTTAACAAATAAAGTCCTTCAATAACCTGTTTCTCTAGGGGGTTGAGCTCCTCATCACTTGGCTCATCTACAAGCCTGTTTAGTATCAACTTCCTCCTTTTTACAACTGGTGCCTTTTGAGAGACATCAGAGGTTGGTTTTCTGGTTTTTGGTTTCTTAAATTATTTGGTGAAAGGAGATTTGGTTACTTGGGTAGGTGCAGGAGGGCTCTCTAGTACTTTTTCTTGCACCATTTCACCATTAAAGAAAGAAGAAGTATAGACAGAAGATTTTTAGGCAGTAAGTTTTACTTGCATTACCTGTGGATATACCATGGTAGGTAGACTCTGCTTCTTGTCATCAATTCTTTTTTGTTGCCTGTAAGCCTGCACACAACAATTATCTGCAAGCTTGGCAGATATGTTAGGAACAAAGTGGTTCAAGAGAAGCATCAAAAATCTATGATAATAGACTTTCTTCCTTCCCTCTTGCAAATTTTTCAATTTTGCTCCCATTTGAGTGAGCAACATATCACCAATATTGAACACTTTATTAAACAAGAGACTATGACCTATCTGGTATGTAATAAAAGTAATAGCATCAAAACCACTACATTTACCAGTAAAGTATTTAACAATTTGGTAAAAAAAAGAAAGACCATTCCTTTCTTAAATAAGGCATAGTTATTTTACTCATATTGTCTAAATTACCAGAATAACCTAGTGATCTAAACATGCTCTTAATATCTTCAGCAGAGACAGTATCATCAAAAGGTGTTTTAACAGGAAGTTTAAACACAGAGTTAAGAATATCAGCAGTAACATCAAAAGTAGTAGAACCAAAGGTGAACATCATCTTACATGGTTGTTCCTGGGAATGATCAACTACCTTTGGAGAGCTCCAAGCCTGTGAGACTGCATCCATGTTGATGACAGGAGAGGCCTTCAGGACATAGCTAAGCTCACTTTGCTCCAGAAAGTCCATGACATGGTAGTAGTTAGCGTTTACACCCTTCTGTTCTCCTAGAGCTGAAACATTATTTATTGTCATGAACTCAAAATTACCAAATGTGAAAGCAATTGCCTTGGGTCCCCTCATGACATTTGATTGAGTATCCATTGAATTGATTAAGTTGGTAGTGATGAGAATTCTTGAGAACCTTTGCTAGGGTTTGAGAATAGCTCTGACTAAAATTTTGTCTTAGAAATTAAATTGCAATAAACAAGTGAGTTAATTGTATGCAGAATTGATGATTTGTTAAATTTACATACAATACACGCGAGTCTACAGCTTGTAACCAATAAAAAGTAACCGTTACCACCTATTTCAAGTCATTTGAATGGTTCATAAATAATCAGAGTCCGCAGACATGAATTTTAACCATTTCAGAGTCTAGTAGTCATAACCTTCAGAGTCTACAGACTCGCCCTTCAGAGTCTACAGACTCGCCCTTCAGAGTCTACAGACTCGCCCTTCAGAGTCTACAAACTCGCCCTTCAGAGTCTATAGATTCTCAGAGTCTATAGACCCGTCACAGTCTAGAAATTAGACTCTGTCAAGATAATGTACTTCATGAATATTGCAATAACATATTATAGTTTGACAAATCAGAGACTATAAGTAAAGTACATACCTTGCTGCTTGTAATGAATATATAATTATCATACCTAACTCAACTACCAATTTGAGAAAGGTAGATTCATCAAGTGGTTTTGTTAGAATGTCTTCAATTTGTCGGTCATTTGGAATATAACGAAGTTCAACAGTACTATTATCAACATGTTCTTTAATAAAATGATATCTGACATCAATGTGCTTTATTCTAGAATGTTGGACTGGATTTTCTGCAATTTTAATAGCACTAGTATTATCACAATACATGGGAATTTTTGAGAATGTTAATCCATAATCAAGTAATTGATTTCTCATCCACAGAATTTAAGCACAACAACTTCCAGCTACTATGTATTCAGCCTCAGCTGTTGAGGTTGATACAGTTTGATGTTTCTTGCTGAACCAAGAAATTAACTTGTTGCCAAGAAATTGGCATTGGTCTGTTGTGCTTTTCAGGTCCCCCTTGCATCCTGTATAATCAGAGTCTGAATAGCCAACTAATGAGAAATCAAACTCTCTAGAATACCAAAGACCTAGAGTTTGTGCACCTTTGAGATATTTAAAAATCCTTTTCACAACAATTAAATGTGATTCTCTAGGTTCTTCTTGAAATATGGCACACAAGCATGTTGCAAACATTATATCTGGTCTACTAGCAGTTAAATACAATAATGAGCCAATCATACCTTCGTAGCAGTATTGTCAACTTTCTTACCCTTTGGGTCAGAGTCTAGCTTAGTGCTTGTTAACATGGGAGTGTTGGCAGTTGTGCAATCATGTAAATCAAACTTCGTCAAGAGTTCTTTTACATACTTTGATTGACTGATGAAAATTCCATCATCTGTCTATTTGACTTGAAGTTCCAAAAAGAAGTTCAATTCTTCCATCATGCTCATTTCATATTTAGTCTGCATTAGTTTGTTAAAATTTTCACAAAGATTCTCATTAGTAGAACCAAATATAATATCATCAACATAAATTTGGACAAGCAGAATATCACCTTTATTTTTTCTAATAAAAAGAGTTTTATTAATGGTAACTCTTGTGAAACCATTTTCAAGGAGAAATTTTGATAGAGTTTCATACCATGCTCTAGGTGCTAGCTTCAATCCATACAGTGTCTTGTCTAACTTATAAACATGATCAGGAAATTTTGGATTTACAAAACCTGGAGATTTCTCCACATAGACTTCTTCTTCAAATTTTCCATTTAAAAAGGCACTTTTCACATCCATCTGATAGACTTTGAATTTTGAATGAGCTGTAAATGCAAGAAATATTCTAATTGCTTCTAGTCTTGCTACTAGTGCAAATGTTTCATTATAGTCAATCCTTTCCCCTTGTGAGTATCCTTTTGTAATTAGTCTTGCTTTGTTTCTTACCACAGTATCATTCTCATCAAGTTTATTTTTGAACACCCATTTTGCACCAACAATTGATCTACTTTTAGGTCTTGGTACAAGCTTTCTGTTGGTCCCTGATAATGTAGAAGGGGGGTTGAATACAATATTTGAAAATTAATCGCGGAATATTTGGATTAAAAATATTATTTTAATTACTCGCGAAATATTAATTGGAATGAAATACTGTTCAAGTGAAAGATATAATTTTAACTTGATTAGTATTACAAAATTAATATTAAGAAAACAGTTATATAATTGATTAAAAGTTCTAGAACAAATTTGACATGAATTGTTCGTATTTAACAATTATATCCAAACTCAGCACAGAAATCTGTGAATATTACAATGCAGATAAATTACTGAATTTGATCTGATTTCTAAACTCTTAACAATTGAACAACAAACAATGAAGGGCTGATCTCATATTTATAGAGATTTGAAAAAGGCTGCTATGACCTTTTTCAGTATGACTTTATTTCAAGAAAATAAGTCTGTATGACTTATTTTAACACTTGTATGACTTATAAAAGACTGGGCATGACATATTTTGGTCGGTATGACTTACTGAAGCTCGGTATGACCTTTTGAAAGTTCGGTATGACTTATTTAAAGTCATATTCGGATTTTATCTAATTAAAATAAATCGGTATGACTTATTTTAATTAAACAAAATTGGTTCAGTATGACCTTTTGAGCACAGAACTCTCGGTATGACATATTCAATGAGCTCGGTATGACTTATCAGTCGGCTGGTCCGGTATGACTTTTCTTTAACAACTTCGGTATGACTTTCTCTTTATTCAGTCGGTATGACTTTTATTAATATAATTCGGTATGACTTATTAATAAACAGTCGGTATGACTTATTTATTAGTCATTTGAATTATATTAAAAGTCATATTAAGTCATATCTTTTATAATAAATTAATTCTACTTAAATTAATTAGTTAATTTACAAATTAAATTAAATTCAACTTGAATTAATTTAATTAGATAAATTAAATAATCAATTAACATTTGATAGTAGAATTAAAATACTATTTCGTCTTGTATTACCGTGCTATCAGTCTTGAAGTCTTCCAGTCTTCGTTGTGTCTTTTGTCATAAAACCACTTGAGCTAGATGATGAATATTTATTATTTTAGTTGACACACAAATGTACTGTCTGGTTCATTTATGTCATACTATAATAAATATTCTTCATCTTTAACATTAAGCTGTGGTCTTCTGTTCTTCTTCTACTTCACTGTCTTCATTCTTCTTCTGGAATCTTCTGTAGTAGCCACTTAGAATCTTCTGAATCTTCTGAACAACTGCTTCTCTATTTTTCTCCGACGCTTGAACATATAAATGAACTTCTTCCGGTGTAGAGTAGCAACTTCATTATAATTCTTCTGACAAGTTGATTCTTTGTGTCTAGTTGACATTCTTCGATTTGATTCCATCCTCAGAATTTATTACTTACTTTAATTTCTTACATGAGTTGAGTTGTCATCTACTAATTACAAATAGGCCTTGACATATGCCTTTCAATCTCCCCCTATTTGTTGTTAAACATTTAACACACAAATTCCTAGAGGATAACTCAACTAACAACTAAGAAACTAATATGACATTTAAGAACTGTAAGTAAATAAATTGTTCTCTGGATCATATAATACATTTCCAGATTTCTTTGAGTAACTGAAATGAAAGATGTTTGTTCCTCTAGCACTGAACATATTATACATGTAGTATTATCTTCATTTCTCAGACTCATCACTACTCCCCCTTAGGATGTCAGAGATGATGTCTGTTCTCTTCTTACCACTTCTCCTCTGTTTCTCTAACTCCTGTCTTCCCTTCTCTTCCAAGGTGAATTCAATTTCCCCTTACTTGAATTATCCAACCATTTTAATAGAGGTAACAAACATGGCATACATACAGCATTAAACCATCGCAGATATAAAAAATGCAAACTATGACATGTTATGCATTTTAGAAAATCCGGTTAATCATATTTACAAGAATCTTCTAAAATCAAATGGAATAGAATCCAAGCATGTTGTTATATACCCCTTTTTCTTGTTCAACAATTGAGTAATCCTCTTCTGGCAAAAGCCTTTGTTTACTTCTCCCCTTTTGATCTACTCCCCCTTAGTTGAACACTTTAACATTTTGGAGTAATCCTCTTAATAATTCTCCCCCTTAGTTGAGTAATCCTCTTAATAATTCTCCCCCAATTGTAGATAGGTAACAATTGTTGGTCCTTTTCTGAAGAAATTTCCACCTTGGTTAAGTAACATTTGAAATCTGTAACAGGGAATGGGGAAAGGGATTCGGTAAGTGTGCTAGTGTGTGATTTTACTTTGTGTTCCTCACAAGTGTTTCGCTCATATACTCTCTAAGTGTTTCACTCATAGAATATATATTTTCACTCTTCCTTACTTGTGTTTCACTCTTTTCTCACATCACTATATCTCTCTCAGTACGGATGACTCAGTCTTTTGTACCTGCAAGAAAGATCACCATAGCCCCTTCAAGAGAGGTCACTGGTGGTGCAATGGGGTTTCGTAAATCCCCGTCCTCAATTGAATCTATTAAAATATTTGATTTTTATAAACTGAATTGCTTCAGGAATAGATTCAGTGAGTTGCTGATCATCTAAGATGATCTATTCCGTTAGGAATCCAGATATGTTCCATCTGGGGAGGGAGACAAGGATCTATAATGTAGCAAATGATCCAAGTTTCCTCCTGACGCCTGTGAAGGCATGTTGATTCAGTCAGAATCATCAATCATTCTTCCTTCCTTGATATGGAAGTTTAGAATAATTGCTACCGTCAATTCATCCTTCCTATGACATTTCAATTGTTCTTTCTTGGTCCATTTTGGTCCCAAGTATGTCCTTAAATTGTTGGTCCAAAATGCCAATTGAGTTGGTCCATTGTTGTCCCTAAAAATAAGACAATATTTGTGGTTTCTTGAAAAATGTCAGATGAAATTAACTCTTTGCTGATAGCCTTGGCTGACAGGCCGAATTCGATAGACTCACTCTATTGAGAGAATGAACCTAGTAACAGTTTTGCCTTTTCCAAGTCTGTATCTTTTTGAGAGAACACAGATGAGCTAACAGTTGTCTCAGTTTATATATGAATCACCTTTCTGGAGACAGAGCTGTTGGTTCACTCACATCACCAACCTTATCAAATGCAATCAAGGCATTGACTCCCTCATTCTGAACAATTAGGTATTCTGTTTAATGGTTAGAGAGATGGAAGTGATAGTGTTTGTGTGTTTGGTTCTAAGATCTTGGTTAGAGATTGATGCCAATGATTAGGATCTCACTTTTAGAATCGATTGGATTATCAATGCTCATAGATCTTTCCTACTTCTCAAAAGAGACTTGAGAATAATCAGCACATATTTATATAGAAATAAACATAAAAATAATAAAAATAAAGATGCCAAGTTGTAAAACAAATAAAACTATACATACTTAAATATACCAATTGTTGAGAGCAATTGTTGGAAATAATAAACAATATATACTAATTGTTGGAAAACAAACATAATATAAAATATATTTACAGTAGAGATGCCAATGAAAAAAAACTGTACAAAAATAAGGAAAATCTTTTTGAGTTTTCTTTTTCAATTTGTTTGTTTGTTTTTGAAATTTTTTAAGGAATATATACAGTGTATTTACAGTGCTTGAAAATAAATATGCAATTTAAAACAACATGCAATAATTAGTTCATGTTTAACATCCCTAACTCACTAACCAACTTAGAGAAAGTGGATTCATCAAGTGGTTTCGTGAAGATGTCGGCAATTTGATCTTCTGTGGGTACAAAATGTAACACCACAGTTCCGTTCATGACATGCTCTCGGATAAAATGATACCTTATGTCTATGTGCTTGGTCCTTGAATGTTGTACAGGATTATTGGAAATAGCTATGGCACTTGTGTTGTCGCAAAGTATTGGAATTTTAGATAGCGCAAGTCCATAATCATTCAGCTGATTCCTTATCCACAAGATTTGTGCACAACAACTACCTGCCGCAATATATTCTGCTTCGGCTGTCGAGGTAGATACTGAGTGCTGTTTCTTACTGTACCAGGAAATCAACCGTCGTCCTAGAAACTGACAACTTCCAGATGTACTTTTCCTGTCCATCCTGCATCCTGCATAATCTGAATCTGTATAGCCTATTAGTTCAAAACCTGTACCTTTAGGGTACCAAATTCCAAGATTCGGTGTACCCTTCAGATATCTAAAAATTCTTTTAACAGCTATAAGATGAGATTCTCTAGGATCAGTTTGAAACCTTGCACATAAGCATGTTGCAAACATTATATCGGGTCTACTAGCAGTTAGATATAATAATGAGCCTATCATACCTCTATAGCTTGTGATGTCAACTTTCTTACCAGTTTCATCTTTGTCAAGCTTGGTGGCTGTTGGCATAGGGGTTTTTGCCGGTGTAGAATCTTCTAGATTGTATTTCCTTAGAAGATCCCTTACGTACTTTGATTGGCAAATAAAAATCCCATCTTCCTTTTGCTTCACTTGCAATCCAAGGAAGAATGACAGCTCACCCATCATGCTCATTTCATACCTACTCTGCATTAACTTAGCAAATCTCTTGCACAAGTTTTCATTAGTAGAACCAAATATAATATCGTCAACATAAACTTGGACAAATATCATATCTTTATCATGTAATTTGTAAAAGAGAGTTTTATCTATGACACCTCTAGTAAAACCGTTTTCAAGTAAAAACTGAGAGAGAGTGTCATACCATGTCCTCGGTGCTTGCTTGAGTCCATAGAGGGCTTTGAATAAGAAATATACAAAATCAGCAAACTCTGGATTTTCAAAGCCAGGAGGCTGTTCCACATATACTTCCTCTTCTAACTTTCCATTCAGAAATGCACTCTTCACATCCATTTGATAGACTTTAAAATTGGAATGTGCTGCGAATGCCAGAAATATCCTGATGGCTTCAAGTCTTGCAACTGGTGCGTAGGTCTCATCATAATCAATTCCCTCTTCCTGGGAGTAACCCTTTGCAACCAGTCTGGCCTTGTTCCTTGTAACAATGCCATCACCGTCTAACTTGTTCCTGTATACCCATTTCGTGCCAATAACAGATCTATCTTTAGGCCTGGGTACCAGTGTCCATACTTCTTGCCTTTCGAACTGATTGAGTTCTTCTTGCATGGCAAGAACCCAATCTGGATCAGTTAGAGCATCTTCAATTTTCTTTGGTTCTTCTTGAGATAGAAAAACCGAAAATAAACATTCATTTGAAGTTGCACTTCTGGTTCTAACACCAACATCTGGATCACCTATGATCAATTCAAAAAGATGATCTTTGCTCCATATCATTTCCCTTGATAGGTTTGATCTTGATGATTCGCCTCTATATTCATTGTGATGTTGTGTTCTGCCAGTTGATCC
>QRFB01003674.1:8313-47742 GCA_008931105.1 Oenanthe javanica
GATTTTACTATATTGTTTTTGTTTCTATTTGACAACGGTTAAGTGAGATCCTTCCATTGTCTCTAAAAGGTGTAGACAATGGTGTTTTTGAAATATCAATTGTTTCAGTTTTATAGGCACAATGCTTTCTCTAGCAATGACATTGTATGAAATCTTTTGCACAATGGTTATGTGCTTTAACTATATTGTTTCTGTTTCTATTTGACAACCGTTATGTGAGATCCTTCCATTGCCTCTAAAAGGTGTAGACAATGGTGTTTTTCAAATAACAATTGTTTCAGTTTTATAGGCACTATGCTTTCTCTAACAATGACATTGTATGAAATCTTTTGCACAATGGTTATGTGCTTCAACTATATTGTTTATGTTTCTATTTGACAACGGTTATGTGAGATCCTTCCATTGTCTGTAAAAGGAATAGACAATGGTGTTTTTAAAATAGCAATTGTTTCAGTTTTATAGGCACAATGCTTTCTCTAGCAATTGATTTGATTCATAATAATTCATATTAAAGATGCAACATTAGCTAAGAACACATTAGACAATGGTTTATTTATGAAAAAAAAAAGAAGTGGACAATGCAATCGACATGCCAGAAAATTACCAATACAAAATTCCATCAAT
This sequence comes from Oenanthe javanica, assembly GCA_008931105.1. Classification (NCBI taxonomy): domain Eukaryota; kingdom Viridiplantae; phylum Streptophyta; class Magnoliopsida; order Apiales; family Apiaceae; genus Oenanthe; species Oenanthe javanica. The sequence continues at coordinate 8,938 of QRFB01003674.1, forward strand.
ATTCACCATACATCATTAAAACTAAGTTCAGCCTCACAACCAAAAGACCACCAACACCACCATTTACCACAACCAATATTCACCAACAAAGACCAACAAATATTCACCATTACAACCGACTAAGTAAAAGATATACATCCACAAAAAAAAGAGATAAGAAACACAGATCATTCCTAACAAAGGAGAATAATATTTTGGGATGAACATATCCACAAAAGAGACTGCATGCAAGTTACCACATAAAACTCCCAAAAGTTTGTTATGTTCAACCAAAAATATCCAAAAGTACTACCAATTAAGTTACTGATTTTGAAGCACCTAACAAGTGTGACGCTTCATGAAATACTTTGCCCAGTCAGTCTTGATTTCATCCATATCGCTGATGCTATAAGCCAGGTTGCTTCTCCGCATCCACTGAAAATCAGACAATGTTAATGTAAGTCACATATTTTACCAGAAAACAATAGGGCATGGATAAAAAATATAAAAAATTATAATTTTTACCTTTGCAGCAAAATTGAATTCCTTATCTTCGCATATTTCTTTCATATAGCGCATCACAAATAAACCACAATCAGTGCTCCCATGCTGGAGAGGAACACCCTAGAAGATACATAAAAATTATTGCATGCCTACGTACAGTACATATTACACTTGCATAAATCAGAGAAAATGGATAAAAGAAATACAATTAAACAAATCATACCACCATATTCTCCCACATTATTTTCTTCTTTAAAATCTTCTTCTCTTTANTGAACACCCTGGAAGATACATAAAAATTATTACATGCCTACGTACAGTACATATTACACTTGCATAAATTAGAGAAAATGGATAAAAGAAATACAATTAAACAAATCATACCGCCATATTCTCCCACAGTATTTTCTTCTTTGAAATCTTCTTCTCTTTATCCTTGTAAGTTTTGATGCCACTAACACAATATAATATGAATCAACATTAACATATTTTTTCTTAGAAATTGTTAAACTGATTCCAAATCAAATTTAAAGTTTTGTGATGTACTAACTTGTCAACCACTTCTAACCATTCTTCACTAGCAATCCTGCGCTTCAGCGGGTCCATGTGGTAAACAACTTGTGATTCTGGAATCACGACGGTCAAGGACCAATGGTTCCTAACAAATCAGGAACACACGTCATAGATATATANACTGCCTTTTTTGCTGATGGAGGAACATCGAACGCCATCTACATACATACACATATTCATATTTAATTAGTCAGGCATTATGTAGCATATGTGCATTAACTAACTAATAGGTAATTACTTTATATAAATGCAATATTATTTTTACCTGCACACAATCCCAAATTTTAATCTTCCTTTCTTTTGGAACTCGTTGCAATGTATCATACCAAATTGGGGATTTAGTTCTTACAAGAACACCAATATATGATTGCATCTCGTGACCTGCTGGACCATATGGCTCTCCCTTTGCATTGAAAGGNTCAATATGTTGTAGCAAAATTAAACAATCATCATCATAAATTCTTAATTTTATCCAAGAACAAGAACTATTGATGAATTGAAACAAAATTTTGAAGTTCGGCACTTACTGAATATACATACAGATAATGGAGCCCGATATTTCACCTCCAAAGCACAGAGCATGAACCTCCGATAAAAAAATAGCTTGTTTTCTGTTTGATCCAAAAGCATCTTCATATAGTTCAAACGAGCATATGCGACCATCAGTCAGAGCTTCACTTGCCCAAATCCACAAGCGCTTCAAACTAGGAGGGTAATTTGACCCCATATTAACCACAAACTCTGGTTCTCGATCTGTGAAACACTCATTCATCTTCTTCCACTTCTTTCCAAGAATTTTTTTTCCTCCCAGAAGAGGAGAAATTAAAACAAAGTAAGACTAGAAACTGATGTCGTAAAAAAAAGATCTATTTACTAAATGAGAATAGAAAGTATGATATATTATGGGAGACATAATTTAACCTTCAAAGTCGGAGTGTGATTCCTTGTAGCACTATTTTTCTTCACTTCCAGGACGAGGTTTCTTAGCCATGCAATATAGGATCCTAAGGCTTGTTCAACAGTCACGATTTCATCATTGATTGGGAAAGGAATATTAACAGCTCCTTGGATTACACGAGTAATTGATACTCGAACATTTTCCTTTGGCAGTGGTTTCCCATGAAGAACACGAACAATTGTATCAACTGTTGCATAAGCAACAACATTGCTAGCGGAGCCAATTGCCAATTTCCACTCTGAAACACCAGTAATAGCCAATTCATCTCATTTGCCTAAATCTTGAACTTCAGCTTCCAAAGCCTCAATCTCCACATTACTATTCTTCTTAACATCTTTCTCTTCTATTGCAAAAACTTTTTCTTCAGCAAGATTTAGTTTCTTCTTTACACCTTTTTACAACTCCATAATAACGGGTCCTCCCTTGCAATAACTTTCTTGTTGTGAACCAATATTTGGACTAGCATCTGTACCTGTAGTATTTCCACACAAAGATGCCTTGAGCTTCTCCATCTCTTTAGCCCAAAAGGCATCTCGCTCNTAACAGGGCAAGGCTGTGATTTGGCAGGTTTGGAAGTTGACTGGGTCTTTTTTAAAGCCCTTAAAAGGATCGAGGCAGTGACTTGAGATTTTGTTTTCCTTGGTGCCATAATATTAATCTGCACACATAATTTAACACATATATTATCAAGAAAAATGTCTACAAAAAAAATATATCAAATACTAACCCACACATGCATACACATACACAAACCAAATCAAACCCTTTTTGTGCATACACATACACATACACAAAGCAAATACAAACCCTCACTTTGAACAAACCCTCACTTAAATACTAACCAAATCAAAATACTGCACCTCCATTACACATACACAAACCCTCACTTTAAACTAACATATACAAAATACTACCCAAATCAAAAGATTTCAACTTTATTATTACAAATTAGATCAATAACAGATAGAGTTATATCGAGACAGATATATATAGATAGAGAGATAAAGAGAGAGAGATAAAGAGAGACAGATAGAGAGAGATGAATATAATATCACATCGGTCGATTGAAGCATAAATAAAAGGCATAAATAACAACCAAATCAAAAGAAATATGATCGATTACATAGAGATATAGTGTAATAGAGACATAATAGAGATAGAGTACCTGAGCTAGAGAGAGTTAAGGAGAGAAGGGTTTAAGACAAAGGAGACAAAGGAGACAAAGGAGAGTTAAGGAGAGAAGGGTTTCGGACAAAGGAGAGAAGGGGGGAATTTGGGTTTGGGAAAGGGGGGAAACGGGGGTTTGGTAAAAAGTAGGGATAGAAATGGATGGCTGAGATTTAATTATTTTAGATCTAAGGGTTAATAATAATTAGGTAATTTATGAATTAATTTAAAAATACAGATTTTACATTGTTTGTACATTTATAATTGTACATTGTTTGTACATTTATAATAAATATTTTTACAATTTTTCAAATTTTTTATAATAAAGTCTTACGCAATGGTTGTCGTACGAATATCTTTGTCGGATATATATTAATATTATAGTACGAAAATTAAATACGTTTATTACTTTCAAATTAAATACGAGTTAATTAACTCACAACTTCATAAGCAAATCATATTTACATTGGTATGTATATATGGTAGTCCGATCTAAATATGACATCATTATATTATTATTATTATTACGTATGTTAGTTATTCATAATAAAATAACTGTACTAATTTTGGAATCATTGGTGTTATTAACGATTGTCTAACTTGTGAAAAATAAAATATTATATTCTGCCAACTTATGTCATTATTGTTATTAACGTTATCTTAGTCTTTCATTCCCCATAAATGAACTTCAATAATAACATGTACTTAAAATTTAATCGTAAATGTCATATTATTGTATAACATCGATGCTATATATTGTTGTTACCTACTTATATCTAACTCTGACATTATTGATAATATTATTATAATGTATGTCTAACTTTTCGTTCTCGTTGTAAACAAACCGATATGATTTTAATATCAACATTTAGATAAATATGTTTCACATAGAATTTTAGTCAGATCTCATATTTATTACTCATATGTCATATATCGTTATTAACATTTATTTAATAGGTTTTTCTGAACAGAAATTGAAATAAATATATAAAATAGAGATTAATATCATATGACCGTATAAAATAAGTGTTTTTTATACATTGATGGTAATATTATAATAAAGTTAAAAATAAGAAAATTTACAAAAATAACTTACAACGGTTGAGTTGAAAAACCTGTTGTCCGAAAAGTTACTATATAACCGTTTTCGCGTGAGTAATCATTGTCTATATTCAGACAACAGTTTAAGACAAAATACAGTTGTAATATAAATATTCTGACAATGATTTGTATATGTGAAACCGTTGCGTGAAATTAAATTTGACAGAAGCATTGTCTATATATGTATCAGACAAGGCAATTATTACATGATAACCATTATCTAACTAATACAACGATTTTTAAATAATTTCTATTGCACAATTTGTTCTTCGACAACAGAATATAAAATTGAAACCATTGTCTATAAATTTTAATAATATTACATGAATTATCAAATATTATTTATTCCATTAAAAATATTACGTATTAGGAATATTAAACGTATCAAATATTACTTATTACATTAAAAATATTACGTATTATGAATAATAAACGTATCAAATATTATTTATTACATTCAAAATATTACGTATTATGAATAATAAACGTATCAAATATTTCTTATTATTAATAATAAATATATTAAATGTGAAGTATCTTTGTGTGAAGTAGCCTAAGTCATACTTGTGTTTGTCTGAAGAAGCCTAAGGCATTAAAAGCCTCTCGCGACCCAGCTCAACCAAGAACATCTCGACATAAAATCAACCAAGATCATCTCGACCCAGCTCAGATTAATTTCAAACAAGCTCAAACAGAGGAGTCAAAGATCGGATTTTACAACTCAGACTTTGATTTTTTTTTTTGATACAACTCAGGTATTAAATACATCCCATCTCATCTCATCTCAGTAATCGTTTTTGGTGAAATTGTTTTGAAGAATTCGAAATTAGGGTTCATAAAAATATTTGGGGATTTGACAAATTTTAGGGGATTTGAGGATGTATTATTAGAGAGACCATTTAATGTAAAATGCAGGGTAGATGAGCCTTAAATAAATATAGTATATAGTCAAATTTGAACACTCATACCTAAAATCAGATGGATAGAGCTTGGTTGAGGGCTGATAGAAGAACAAGAGAATTTGAAAAAGGAGTTGAAGAATTATTGATGTTTGCATTTGAGCATGGATGTGATGTAAATAAACTAAGTTGTCTATGTTTGAAATGTGCACATAGTAAATCATGGAAAGCTCGAATTATGAGGGATCATCTGTTCCAAAATGGTATTGATCAGACATACACATGTTGGATTTGGCATAGAGAGAATGATACAGAGAAAAGTCCCTTTTCTGCTGAACAGACCGGGAGTTCGTAGTCTGTGGATCAAAACCCCGTAAATACAGAGAAAGCTTATGGTTTTGATGATGTTTCCCTAGACTCCTCAGATATATTTAACCATTTTCGATGTGAAACTGAACCTCTTTATCCGGGATGTGTAGAATTTACGAAGATGAAGGCATTTGGTAAAGTTATATAACTTGAAAGCGAAACATGAAATGTCTGATTGTTGTTTTTCTAAAATTCTACAATTGCTCGGGTCTATGCTTCCAGAAGGCAACACCATTCCTTCTTCTTTCAGCGAGGCCAAGAAAACTTTGTGCGCTTTAGGAATGGAATATGAAAAAATTCATGCATGTCCGAATGATTGTCTCTTATACCGTGGCGAGCGAGATGAAAGACGAGACAAAGTGCCGCATTTGCCAGGCATCCAGATGGAAGTTGAACAAAAAAGGTCAAGAATTGGAAGGTGTTCCCGCCAAGGTTTTATGGTATTTTCCATTAATACCACGTTTGAGGAATTTGTTCAATTCACCTCAAACAGCCAAGGATTTGACTTGGCATGAAACGGAGAGAGTGAAGGATGATAAAATGAGACATCCTGCAGATTCACAAACATGGAAGGATGTCAGCACGAGGTGGCTTGATTTTTCTTCAGATTCTAGAAACCTTAGGTTAGGTTTGTCAACTGATGGATTCAATCCTTTCCATGGAACAAGTATTGATTACTCTTGTTGGCCAGTATTGATGTCAATTTACAATCTTCCGTCGTGGCTTTGTATGAAGAGGAAATATATTATGCTATGTTTGATTATATCTGGAGCAAATCAGTCTGGCAATGACATTGATGTATTTCTCCAACCACTTATAGAAGATTTACAACAGTTGTGGTGCGGGAAACAAGTATATGACGCATATAAACAGGAGTCTTTTTTGCTAAGAGGCATTTTATTGTGGACAATCAACGATTATCCCGCCTATGGTAACTTGTCGGGAAATATTATTAAAGGGTATAACGCGTGTACTATCTGCGTCGATAAAACAAACGCTATCAGGCTAGTTAATTACCGAAAGATAGTGGTCATGAGACATCGAAGATGGTTGCCCCGTCATCATCCATATCGAAAGAAGAAATTAGAATTTGATAACACCGTGGAAAAGGAAAATGGTCCAATTCCATTAACTGGAGAGGAGGTGCTTCAAAGAGTACAACATCTAAAAGATCATGTCTTTGGTAAGACACAATGACAACCTCAATTCAAAAAAGGTGATGTCAGATCAATTTGGAAGAAGATTTCTATATTCTTTGAGCTTGAGTACTGGAAGTTTTTGCCAGTTAGATACATTCTTGATGTGATGCACATCGAGAAAAATATATGTGAAGTTTTACTTGGTACCTTGTTTAACATACCAAAGAAGACAAAAGATAGGGAATCTGTCCGTCTTGACATGGCTGCAATGGGAATAAGAACAGAGCTAAGGCCAAAAGCTCCAGGAAAAAAGGAGAAGTTACAATTGGCCTCTTGGAATTTAACTCATGATGGAAAAAAAGTTGTCTGCTCATCCTTTCTAGGAATGAAGTTGCCTGATGGTTTTTGTTCTAACATTAAGAGTCTAGTATCAATGGAAAATCTTCGACTTGTTGGAATGAAATCACATGACTGCCATATGATTTTGCATCACTTGCTCCCAATAGCAATTCGATCGTCACTGCAAAAACATGTTAGGAACACTGTTATTAGGTTTTGTCTCTTTTTTAAGGCCATTTGCAGTAAAGTTATTGAGATCGACAAGTTAGAGAAAATGCAAACTGAGTTGGTGAAAACTTTATGCAACCTTGAGAAATACTTTCCCCCTTCTTTGTTCGATGTAATGATTCATCTCGCAGTTCATCTTGTGNTAGTTCATCTTGTGCGAGAAATTGAGCTTTGCGGGCCAATTTTTCTAAGGTGGATGTATCCTTTCGAGAGATATGTGAAGACATTCAAGGGATATGTAAGAAATCGAGCTCGCGCAGAAGGTTGCATTGCTGAAGCCTATATTGCAGAGGAGGCCGTAGAGTGCTTGGTTAACTCAGAAGAAGCGACTATCGGGGTACCAAAAAATGGTAGGCGTACTAAAGATGCCGTATGCAGGCCATTGTCTGGTGCAACCATGATAACCCCGAGTAGCAGTGAATTGCACATAGCGCATTTGTGTCTTCTACAAAATACTACTACTGTTAGGCCATATTTTGAGTAAGTAAATTACTTGAAACTGTTTTCATATTATGGCATTCCCCTGATTAGTGCAGCAATTTTCTTTATTTTTTTCATGCTTTTCACCTACAAAATTGCATCTTATTATTATTTATATATATTGACTCCTAATTGCCTGCAGTGAACACATGTCATTTTTGATGACANCATGTTTTTCACCTGCAAAATTGCATCTTGTTATTATTTATATATATTGTCTCCTAATTGCCTGCAGGGAACACATGTCATTTTTGATGACAAAATACCCAGAACATGAAAATGATGAAATTTGGTTGAAAAACAAGCAAAATGAAATATTCCCAAAATGGTTTAAAGATAAGGTACTATGTATATTAATAGTTTTGTGCAGTTTTTACAACTCCATAGCTATCATGAATGAGTTTATAACTTGTTATTATTTTTTATGCAGATAGCTTCAGATTTGCTTAATGACAAAGAGGTGTCGCATGAGATCAGATGGATTGCAGACGGGCCCAACAAGGAGGTACCTACATTCAGTGGTTATAGAATGGATGGGTGTACCTTCAATACCAAGGATCGGGATGATACCCGTCAAGTTCAATGCAGTGGTGTATGTGTAGATGCCGATACGATGGTTGTGCAGGGTAAGGATAAAAATATTGAACATACTTCACATATATTTTATAGAGTTATTTTAAGTATATGGGAGTTGGACTATAATAGATTTAGGGTCCCTATTTTTAATTGCAATTGGGTAGATATGAACAAAGGGATCAAGGTAGATGACTTGGGATATACATTGGTTAATTTGAATAGGTTAGGATTTTTGAATGATCCATTTGTGTTAGCGAAACATGCTAAGCAAGTTTGTTATATCGAAGACCCGCTTGATAAATTGTGGTCTGTGGTGTTGAAATTGCCCGAAAGAAAATACTATGAAGATGGTGACTATGAAAATGAGGGATCTGTGGAAGTAGAACTTGAGGATGAATTTTTTATGCCCACTTTACCCGATGATGATTTATGTGAAGACATTGCTAGTTATATGCGAGATGAAGATGAACAAATTCAACTTTCATGATGTAATTTGATTTATATTAATTTGAATTACATAAAGCCTGTAATGTACAATATGTTTGGTTTTGATATTCTTTGTATTGATGGTATGGTGTTTATTATGATCCCTGTTTTTGTCTTGGCAATGGTAATTTAGTTGCTGGCAAGGTCTACCTCTGCTTTTTTTTATTTATATATATGTATTTATTCAGACAACGGTTTTTAATGCATAATGCATGTCTGATAAACTATAATACAACACACAAAAACAAAGACAAACCACTTGTATGAAATACACAACAGTATCATAATATTGTTGTCTAAAAGCTATTTAAATAAAACAAATAAAAAACACTTGTATGAAAATACACAACAGTATCACAATAGAGTTGTCTAAAGACTACTTAAATAAAACAAAGGGAAAACACTTGTATCAGTATCATCAGTCAAACAATGGTTAATTAAAGTATTGTCTGACGTCCACTTAAAAAGTTTATGTTACAAACAGTTGTCTGAAATCTCTCTAATCCAATACTTCACACAATAGTTTTGTAAATGGTCGTTAAACTGTTGTAATGAATCCGGTTCACACAACATTGTTTCAGTGATGAAAATAAACGCTTGTCTGTTTATTTCGGCCAACACTTTTTCCAGTAACCGTTGTCTGATAGGTGTTGTCTGAAGCTGTTTTTCTTGTAGTGAACTTCAAACAAAAGCCACATGACATAATGACCCCGTTTGACNATAACCGTTGTCTAATATGTGTTGTCTGAAGCTGTTTTTCTTGTAGTGACGCGCCTTTAGTCATTTTGACATAGAACTTGTAGTTCAAACACTGCCCCATATCATCTATAACTTCTGAAACTTAAATCAAACTATAATTAAATGTTTGAGACCCTAAAACATGAGTAAAATTCAAGTTGGAAGCCAAATATAAAGTCAATACTTTTAAATTTTCACCAAATAATTTAAAAAGAGGAAAATGTGTATGAAACTTTCTGCCTTTCATTTAGTTGAATATAACATCATATACTTACTAGGGACTCATTCGTCATGACATGCTCCTTGGCAAATTTACAAGCTTGTATAATCATCCTCCCCTTATTGTAGTACCATGATGAACACGTACATGAAATAAATTGCTAAAAAAGTTTACAAAAAAATTCCGTCAATCTAGATTAGAAACCCGATTCAAATGTCTGCAGAGGAAAAAAACTGAATACAAACACATAGTATGGCTAAACAAATAAACTCACTCTTAAAGCATTTTTCATAAACCAAGTACTACGGGACGTACAATTGCATACATATAATGTTATTAAAAACATTATAATTCTTATACACATTAATATAACCTTGACCTAATGATCAAGTGTAGCGTACAATATAAAGGTAACATTATGGATTATTATGTAATATTGTTTCCCATCAGCAATCGCATAGAAATGATGCACAACAGGAACAATTATACAATTAATCTTTGAATGCTGAACTATTCAGGGGAATTGAATAACATTGGGATGAAGAAGAACATAACTCTCTATAATCTTAAAGCACAGAAAACTAGTTTCCTTAATTGTACTAGATATGATCAGTTCAGCTTATTTATATAATAGCTAACGTTTGTATATACTTTTTCCATTGATAGATTACAAAGTAAATGATTAATTTCAGACTATATCGAAGGAAATAAAGGAGATCACTAAAGATGTCAAAGTTTACCATTTCCTCATGTCCTTAAAAGAAAGGTTTCAATGAACGGATATTAAATAAAAAACACTCGACATGACAGTATAAAGGATAGTTCATTTTGCTCAACATCGATATGTTGTTGTCTTATGATTCTGAGAGACACAAAAATATGCATTTCAATTCCCAAGAATCAAGTTTAATGCTACTTAGGAAAACAAGTCACAGTTGTAGTGTTCAATCATCTTCTTCGTCTATCGCATGTGATGTAGGAGATGAAAAATTGTTCATTAGTAGTAGCAAATATAACAAAGACAATTCAGATTAACATTATCGAGTAAGGTAGTGGATTATAACAATATGAACTATCAAGTAAGTGGGACTGAAAGGAAATCTTTAATAACAATATGAACTATCAAGTAAGTGGGCCTGAAAGGAAATCTTTAATGAAAATTTACAACATATAGTCAATGAATAATTAGGAGTTTATGATACGAGAAAGGATATTGTTTCAGAAAATGATATACATTATGACAACATGGAAAGTGTTAAAATGGATATGAATAGATCAAATCATTTGAAGTATAGAGCAACTACAAACTCTAGACAAAGTAATGGCATTCTCCAGAGTTCTCACTTTGTCGTAGAAGGGAAGGATGCTGCCCAAACGTCTATATATAGTGACAGAGAAAATGATGAGGTTTATACATAAAACATTAAACTAACCACATTACTACTTTAAAAACCAATCTAATACCACTAATATTCATTAATAAATCCTACACACACGACACATAGAGCTAAAGCTCACAATCCACTAACATGAAGATCAAGAAAAGCCCAAAATCAAGATAATCAACATATATAATCAAAACCCAAGCAATAATCGACTAGTTAAAATACATAATCATTACGTTCAGTCGGGAAGAGACTAATCAAAGTGGTTTGTAATTTTACAAGGTTTATACAAAACAAAGAAGATAAATTTCAAATATTTGACTAGTTTTGTTAAAAAAAATTATATAATATTAGAATTTTGTTATACATCACTAATCAAAATTAAAATTTACAAAAAAAGATCTTTTTCATTGTTTAAAAATCTAAGCCATCGTACAATGATTTTTACATTTAAAATTGTTTCTTCATTAAGATCATATAATGGTTTTTGCCCAAACTAATGTGTCGAATCATTTTATATATCAATTTATTTTACAAAAGTCTTTGGTAGAAAACTAATGTATTTTTTCACTTATACAACATAAGTTTTTTGACCAAAAATGTTTTTTTACAAAAGTCTAGAGGATAAAAATTACATTTTTGATGAAAAATGTGTATACATGGTTTTTAATACTTTTCTTAAAAAAATTCAAAAAATAAATTAAGTTTTTTAATACATCTCTAAAACTAAAATATCTTAACATCAGTACGGTTGGATTATTGAAAAAAATATTTTTAATTTGATATAGAGATAATTAATGATTTATCACAAAGTCACTATCTGCATCTTAACTTATAGATATAAAATGCATACTTGTGTACTTATGTTCCAACTATAAAATTACTTACAAATTATATATATATATATATATATATATATATATATATATATATATATATATNATATATATATATATATATATATATATATATATATATATATATATATATATATATATTTGTACGTATCCATATAATTAAATATATTTTTTCAAGTCGTAAATTAAAAAGACCGAAGTTCATAAAGGAAACAAATGTTTTTAATTATTTAAAAATCTATGAAACACATGACTATTTTTATTTTCAAAATTTTTTCTTCAATAGTCTCATATAATGGTTTATTCTCAAACTATTGTGTTATGTCATTTCATAGCGTACTTATTTTAGAATGTTATTACATAGAAAACTAGAAAAATGATGTGTTCTTTTAACTCAAACAACAATAAAAAAACGTTGTCTATTATACCCTTTTACATGTTTATTAGATGTATCGAATTGGAACTTCTTTATCAACAAAGTAGGTGAAACATAATAACTATAAAAAATAGGTGAAGCAAAAAGACTACCAAAATATTAACTTATATTATGAGCCCCTAACCACACACTAAAAAAACAGGTAAGAGTGTGTGTGTATATATATATATATATATATATATGTATATATATATATATATATATATGTATCAATGGTCACATTCTAATTATAATTTCTCAAAATAAGATCTAAATAAAAACTAGTGATTTATTTGATTTTAATTGGTGATTTAATTATTTATCTTCACAAGCAACATCATCATCAATACCACACACCATGTAATATCCTCATTCTTTTTATTAAATAAATATTAATTTAGTTATTAAATATATTTATATTTAATTATATTATATATATGTGTGACTTTGTAAATTTTATATTGTCAAAGATATGATTATAGAAATCTTTTAAGTATTTAATTTTGTTTTAATTAAAATAGATATTGCTACCTTTTCTTTTTTGTAAGTTTTTGAAACTTGATTTTGAAAATTGAATATCATTATTGGTTGTTAATATGATATTATGAGTATTTATTTGACATCAATTAGGGGAATGATTTAAGGGTTAGTTATTTTAGAATTGTTCTATATAGATGCTTTGGGTAAAACAAAAACACACACATACATAGAGTTAGAAGAGTATTTTTACTATAGTAATTACTTGTTTCTCTAGCAATATTATGTTCTTAGCAACTTCTTGATGTGATATATAATACATATATATTACATTTTTTTGTAAACATATCTGAGTTATAATATTTTGTTCATATATATATACACGTATAATATATATGTATATATATTATATTGATCCATCTACACATCAATTATTGTATTGATACTTCTTTCAAGTTTGGGTTGGGCTTTATTTCCAATATAAAGAATAACAGAGCCATATTTGTATATTTGTATTGTAATATTATAAATGACTATAATGCTACATACTTTTTTGCATAGTATATAGAATTTTAGCAGGTCAAAACCTTTTTTGTAAATTTTACTAATAATCATATTTTCGCATCAATACTATTTTATTATGTTACCATTATTTTATTACAAATTTTGTATCAAACACCTCTTTTGCATACTATTATATTCACTAATTTTTAGTATAGACTTGTAGCACATATATTGGTTAATGGATTCGTTCAGTTGTACAAATATGTTTATTTTTCATTTCATTTTTATGGAATATGAGATTAATTTAGGATCCATTCGTGAATAATTTGATTGTTGATTGAAGTAAGTTTTTTTCTAGACCTTTAGTTGATATCTATATGTTTTAACTCTAAAAATTATTGTTTTGTGCCATGTTTTTTTTTATTAAAATAAGGTCAAGTAATTTTAATTTAATTTCGTTATCATAGAAATGTAAAATTTAGTACCCCACTTTAGTCTTTGTATTGGACCCGTTAGTACTTGCGTTATAGTTCCGGAACTAGCTTTCGAAAGCTTACTAGGGTGCACCATATTTGGGCCATTCAGGGATGTGCACTTTTATCGATATTTTAGTAAGGGGTGCAATATTAACAATTTTGTGTTAATGACTGCGTCACCGGGTAAGTGGCCTTAGTACTAAACTGTGGAGATAAAAATATTTTCGAATTTTGTATCGAAATTGTTATCGTATTGTACATCGAAAATTGTTTCTAATGTACATATTCAGTTTACTTGTTTTTACTGTACTTAATTGACCATACTAATGGCGAAGTTAGTTACTTGCTAAGCTTTGTAGCTCACTTCTTTTTAATATATCAGGTTATGTTTGGAAGAGTAAGGACACCTCGAGCATGTCATTGGACGTTTCAGTTTTATTTCTAAGTTTCATTATTGTTTATTGTGCGAGCCGCTCCTCTTAATTGTTAACTTTAAATGTGTGTTTGACATTTGGTTGTATTTTGACTCGATTTTTGCCATTAATAAATATATATTTTCACTTTTATTGTATTTTTAATATAAGTTTAATATCCCAAAAAGTTAGGATGTTACACACCATCATCACCACCATTCCCATGACTATATTATAACTTCACCGCCGTCATTGTCGCCACATTACCGCCATCGAAATCATCAAAATTAAAATGAAATCACCAAAACCTATAATGAAATCACAAAAATTAAAAAAAAACCAACAAAACCACCACCACCACCACACGACCACCATATTCAGCCACCACCTCCAACACCATCAACAAAGCCCCAACATCAATATCGAAATCATCAAATTTAAATAAAAATCACCAAAATCGAATAAATCTTAACAACCATCACACTGTAACCACTGATCACCACCTTTGGCGCCATTACCACCACCACTACCATCCTCACTATTTATATTTACATAATCACCAAGTGCAACACGAAAGCAGAAGAAAATCAATACAAGTGAGCAAAAAAATCATGAAAATCACCAAAATTTCACGAAAAAATCACCATCGAAGGGATTTTAATTTCAATCTAACAGCGTAACTTGAATATATTACAGATTTGATATGAAACTTGTCGGAGTATAGTTGTGAAGTATCTCCAAGTTAGGAAAAAAAGAAAGAGATAAAAATCAGGGTGAAGGAGAGAGGGAGACAGAGAGAGAAGGATGGAAGGAGAGTGTGTGAGTGAGTTTCACCGAAATTAGTGGTGATGGTCGGAGATGGGAGATGGTGGCGACTATAGGTTAGTGGTGTGGATGGGGTCAGAAGGATGTAGTGTTAGGTGGAGAAGGAAGGAAGATGAATGATATAAATGAACGGTTTAGATTAAAAATAATTTTAAAAATATGTGGGGGTTCTCATTTCATTATAGTGGGATTCTCATTTGAGTAATTGCATATATATATATATATATATATATATATATATATATATATATATATATATAANAGTAATTGCATATATATATATATATATATATATATATATATATATATATATATATATATCACATATGCCCATATAGTGTTGGGCTAAAGAAGGAACCATTTTAATTGAGTAATTGTGTAACTAAATATAAGCCATCAGATTAAAAGCTAATAAACCGTTGGATTGGGAATAACTAACCTTATTGTACACCTACACTTACGTGTATTCTAAAACTTTTTGATTTAGTTTTTGATTTATTATTATATTTCTATATATACTATAAATTATATTCTAATATATTTTATTTTATAATATAATATATATATATATATATAATTATATTTGTCTTAATTTCTTAAACATAAATGTATTTATAAAAACTAAATAATATTTTTACAGAACACTGAATTTGTAAAATATAAAATTATTTACAAAGTCATAATTACATAGATTAAAGATTAAAAAACAAACCACTATTATTTATTAAAGATTAAAAAACATAATTATAAATTTTTTATTTTAATAGCATATGCAACCAAACACCATGTACGGATTTGGAATGGATAAAACTCAATACCTAAAATTCACCAACCAAACGACCCCTAAGGAGGCTGTGAAATATCCAAGATGGGGTAGTGCTATGAAAAAAGAAATTCAAATATTGGAAGATAATGACACATGAACTATGGAATATCTTCCTCCTGGGAAGAAAAGTCTTGGTAGAAATGGGGTATAAAATTAAGTAAACTCATATGGTACGGTGGAGAGATTAAATGTATAGATGGGTTATTTTTGGTAATCATCAAGTGTAACAAAATGTTCTCTCATGTGGTAAAAATGGCAACGTTTCGAGCTTTCTTAACTATCATTGCATTAAAAAATTGAAAATTGCATTAAATGGATGTCCAAGATGCTTTTTTACATAGTAATCTTGACGATGAAGTATATATAAAACTTTTACTTGATTTTAAATCTTCAAATCCAGATATGGTATGCAGTCTTCGCAAGTCTATATATATATGGATTAATGTAATCACCACCTTGCTGGCCTGATAAATTTGTTATAACTAAAGTTATTGAAATGATGTTTTTCTTATTAAAAATAAAAAATATATTTTTGACTATCCTATATAATAGATGTGTGTGGATAATTCTAGAATAATCTTGGGCTTGTATTGGTATTTTATATATTCAATGTATTAGTCTAAGTGCATGTAATCTGTAGAATTACCCATAAAATGTTCTAGTGTGGTCAATGAGCCTTTTAAAATTGAAGTGATGGCCTAGATCCGGCCATGAAATGCTATATAAAACCTTGTACCAAGTCATTTGAATGAGGATATTACATCTACTCTGTATTGTATAGTTTGATTTTCACCAAATTGAAAGTCATTTATTTGATTGTTTCAAAGTAATTGAAGAGCAGAAATATTGAAAAATGAAGAATATGACAGAAGTTGTGAGAGATAAGCAAAGAAGAGTCTAAGAAAGCAAGAATTTTCAAAAGACCCTATAAGGGCAAAACATTATAAAAAAATAAGGTATTATTGCCAATTTCCAGAAGTTTACAAGCAATTTTAAAAGTAAATTATGGCTATTGCAAAAAAATATTGAAATTAATTAAGAAATTCTCCAAATTATTTATTGGTTCATGATGGAAAGTAGCTTGACTCCAGAAAGTCCAAAACAAGTGAATATTTAAGAAAAATATATATTTTGATAAAAAAATATTTTTCTAAATATTTGAGAATTTGTTGTGCAGTTTAATATTTATTTTATATAGTTTTTATGACCATAGAAGTGCATTTTTCTTAAAATATTTGATTTCATTTTTTCAAAATTAAATTTAACAAACACCCGTTATATATACAAATACACACCCAACTTATATTTATGGACTGACCCATTTTATTTAAAACCCTAGATGGCCCATTCTTATTGAGACGTTAGATCACAACCATTCCTTTCTAGCATCTTAGCTGGTAAAATCATTTTATAATATATTCTATGTTATAAACATTTGATATATTATGTGTGTTCCATTCTGTGGGTCCCTAATTTTCTTTCATCTCGGTCGTTCACCCTCTCCCATCTTTTCTCTCATCTTTCTCAATTATTTCTCAATTATTTGAGACATCCGGGCTAGGATCATATAAATATTTCCAATCACAAGCCTACTCTCCGATCTAATCTTTGAAAATGGATTATTGAGATATGCTATATTCTTTAATAGATTTATTACTTTAGGTGCTCGATTTGAACTTCTACTTTTGTGGAGAAAATAATCATAATAAAAGGTAAGAGAACTGTTCATACTTATTTATAAATTACTTTCTTGTACATATTATGGTATAATATTGTTTGCTATGTATATGTGCACTTATTTATAATTTACTTTCTTTACATATTATGGTATAATATTGTTTTTTAGGTATATGTGTGAGCTTGTGGTTGTATATGTAAATTTATTTTATGTTTTTAAGTTTTAGTTGTGAATGGACATTATTTATACAGCTTTATTTTTACCTATAGTGTGTAAATATGAGATACTTATCATATTTATGGGTGTTGAAATAAGATTTTAGTACATTATGACTTATGTATTTAGCATGGACAAATTGTGCATTAATTTTGAAATATTTGATTTTTTCTTCTTTAGGTGCAATATGGTATTCTTGATGTTGTAAATTTTTACATAAATATATATAAGCATGTTTTTGTGTCTTTGGGTTAAAGATTAATGTTACTAAAAACAAATAGGATTAAGAATAATATCTAATTTAATTATAAATCATCTAAAACAATATAGGTTGTTGAGTATGCTTACATTGTTATGCAATTATCAAAGTATTATGTTCATATTAATAATCCAGCATATCCATATAAACTAACCTGCAAATATAATTTTATTTAAACTTTTTTTTTATTTCCTTACACAATGGTTTTGTTTTTCCATTTCTCGAGTAAATATCTAATTTTTAATATTGTTCAATTTCTTATGTTATCCTAAAGTATTATATTTTGCAGGTATTAACTTATAAATAATGAAGAAAATGCTCCAATTTTCTAAGGTATGAATATTAGAGTATTTAATTTTATGCAATTAGCATTTTCAATATAAGTATTGTACTACATTTTAGTGTACATGTCATTCTTAGGTGTTATGCTAAATATAATTATAAGTAGCTATAATTATAAGTAGCTATGTGATATTAAAATTTTGTTTTTCTTAACTAAAATGGGTATTTCCGTCAGGAATGAGTTCCGACTAATTTTCTTGTTTTCGCATATTGAAATATATTTCAAGATAAATACATAATAATTTTGTCAAACTAGTTTTATTTAAACTAGTATCATATTACACATCCTTTAGGTTTATATATTTGACTCAACATCTACTCCACCGGTAGTTTACTAACGAATATATGTAATTTATATATGTTAAATTTACAGTTTTCAAATCTGTAGCATCATTGATGATGACAAAGATGGTGATGCTCAAATTTCAAGCATGGAGCCTCTCATCCTTGTAACCCCTTAATGATAAGAGTCAATTTTGGAAGAATACTACAAGGGTGAGGAATATCCATGCTTAATATTACAGTAACAGTTTGGGACTCGTTTAGAGCAAGCTTCAGAGGACGTAAGGAGTTGTGCCTCAAAATAGTGTTGTGACGGCCCGTTGAGGAGGTGAACGTAGGGAAAATGAAAGACGTGGTTGAAACCCTGACAGGAAAGGTGCTCTTCATAATTGAGCAACTGAGACTTGAAAGATTGAGAAGGTGTAGACTTGTCAATCTTAGAAAGGGGGTGTAGTGGGGAAGAAAAGATGTGTAAGTGATGTGGTGAAATGGAATTAATTTTTTTTATTGTCATGCATGCATGTTTGTTCATCCATAATATATCTATGTGTCACAATGAAGAGGACTAATGCACCATCTTAAGAAGAAGATTGAGGAGTTGGGTGATCGATTGGTCGAAGTATTAGAGTCTGACGAGATTAGTGGTCCATATGTCGAAGTGTTAGAGCCCAATTGTTAGAATAACCATATATGTGCCTTTGGTGGAACACATATATTTTTTATTATTCAATGTTCAAAATTAAAATAAGACAAGTTGTTAGAAATGTGATAGGCCTCACTTAAATAAAACTTAACTTTGTATGATTCAAACACATCGTATATAAATAAATGGATACAAACTAAAATGCCAATCGTTTAATAAAAGCGATAAAACATACACAACTATTTTTTATAACACATCACTGAAAAATAAAAATTATTAATATATATAATAAATCTTTGGGATGGGTAGAAATAGAAAGATTAAGTGTGATTTTTATGTACAACTACAAAGTAATAAATGTTAGAAATGAATTGGATTAAGATCAATAGATCCTTTTTTAATAATGAATGATAAATCACTACAAGTGATGGAGAAATACGATTTAAATAACAAAAAATCCAAAATTAATATGGAGTATCTAAAAGGACCAGAAATGTAGAAACAAGACCATATATAATTTGATCATTGTGAGCAAATCCAAAATCTTTATAGACAAAGTCAATTATTAGTTCCCAACCATGGGGCAAATGGAATCCGATATATAAATCGGTTAATAAAAGAATCGAAAAAGCTTTTATTGTTTCACTTAAGTTATATAGGAATTCCTGAGTCCAAGAATTAAGAATAACAAGTTCTTCATTACCCAAAATAGAATAACCGCTTAGAATAACAAAATAGATTATATTTGTCCAGAAGTGCAAAATCATACACAACCATAGTGCTACAAATTTTTTTCCTTCAACTTTAGAACTTCATCATACCATCCGTGATGTTTGTATGAAATTTATATCCATTAATCACAGGGCCAATAAATATATTAGCCAACAAGCATGATTCCACTGAAATATCATCTCTCATTGCAACTATCTCTTTTAACCACTTGTGAAATTCAGTTGTGTGCATTCTTTTTTCTTTATACCTTTTTTACAGGGGATTCTATACCATCGTAATATTACTAGATTAGCTTATTTAAAATGGTTTATAGTCTAGCAATAGGGATTTGCATAGATGTATATATTAAAGCTTACTTTTTTAGGTTCTCGACCACCTTCCTCATTATCACAATTTTACAATATATAGCAAAGATTCTTATTATCAGAGATCTTCTACAATATATAACCAAGATCTTATATAAAGAACAAAGATCATATGTAAAGAACATTGGTGGAGAAAAAAGTAACTACTTTAAAATAATCTCTAATTCTTTTTTTGTTAATGCAAAGCGTCTATAAATGTCCCTTAAAACAATCCCTTAATTGAGTAAAAAATACTAATAATATCAGATTAATATTCTAAAATCCAAGTATGTCATTCAAATTTAAAAAACTTTCCAAAAAATAATGTGCAATATCTATATTAACTAAAAGAAAAAATAAATTTAAAAGATTTATCTAACCACCACTTTAATCACAAATATTTTAGAAATTGACACATACTAATATCAAATATATATCCAATCTATATAAATATTAATATAAACAAAAAATGAAGGTATTACATTATTGTATAGTTTGATTTTCACTAAATTAAAAGTCATTTATTTGATTGTTTCAAAGTAGTTGAAGCCCATAAATATTGAAAAATGAAGAAGAAGACAAAAGTTGTGAGAGAAAAGTAAAGTAGAGTCTAAGAAAATAATAATTTTCAAAAGATCATATAACAACAAAACATTATAAAAAATAACCTATTATTGACAATTTCCCAAAGATTTACTAGCAATTTTAAAAGTAAGTCATGGCTATTGTAATAAATATTGAAATTAATTAAGAAATTCTCCAAAATAATTATTGGATGATCATAAATATTTAAGAAAAATATATATTTTGATAAAGAATATTTTTCTAAATATTTGAGAATTTATTGTGCAATTTAATATTTATTTTATATAATTTTTATGAGTTTGATTTCATTATTTTCAAAATTAAATTTAACAAACACACACTATATATACAAATATACACCCAACTTATATCTATGGATCGACCCATTTTATTTAACACCCTAGACCGCACATTCTTATTCATATATCACAACCATTCCTTTCTATTACCGTAGCATCTTAGTCGTTAAAATTATTTTATATTATAATCTATGTTACACAATGTTGATTTATCATGTGATTCTCTGGGGCCTCATTTTCTTTCATCTCTCTCGTTCACTCTCTCCTTTCTAGATTGTTTGATACTTGGGAGCTATGTTATATTCTTTAATTGATTTGTTATTTTAGGTGCTCGATTTGAACTTCTACTTTTATGCAGAAATTAATCAAAATAAAAGGTAAGAGAACAGTCCATACTTATTTATAATTTACTTTCTTGTACATATTATGGTATAATATTGTTTGGTACATTTATGTGTGAGCTTGTGGTTGCATATGTAAATTTTATTTTATGAATTTAAGTTTTAATTGTTAATACACATTATTTATACATCTTTATTTTTACCGAGAGTGTGTAACTATGACAAAACTTATCATATTTGTTGATGTTGAAATAAGATTTTAGTACACTATAACTTATGTATTTAGCATGGACAAATTGTGCATTAATTTTGAAATATTTGATTTGTTCTTCTTTTTATGTAGTATGGTATTCTTGATGTTGTAAATTTTTACATAAATATATATAATCATGTTTTTGTGTCTTTAAAATTTTTTGCTTGAATATATATAAGCATGTTTTTGTGTCTTTTAGTTAAAGATTAATGTTACTAAGAACAAATATGATTAATAATAATATCTAATTTAATTATAAATAATCTAAAAGAATATAGGTTGATGTAAAGTTTCCCTACATTGTTATGCAATTATTAAAGTATTATGTTCATATTAATAATCCACCATGTCCACATAAACTAACTTGTAAATATAATTTTATTTAAACTTTTTTTTGGTTTCCTTACACAATGGTTTTGTTTTTCCTATTCTCGAGTAGATATCTAATTTTTAATATTGTTCAATTTATTATGTTATAATAAAGTAATATATTTTGCAGGTGACAACTTATAAATAATGAAGAAAATGCTTCAATTTTTTATGGTATGGATATTAGAGTATTTAATTTCATTCAATTAACATTTTCAATATAAGTATTATACTAAATTTTAGTGTACATGTCATTCTTAGGTATTATGTAAAATATAATTATAAGTAGTTATGTGATATTAAAATTTTGTTTTTCTTAACTAAATTGGATAGTTCAGTCAGGAATGAGTTCCCACTAATTTTCTTGTCTTTGAATATTGAAATATATTTCAAGATAAATTCATACGAATGTTGTCAAACTAGTTTTATATAGACTAGTTTAAATTCTAAACTAATTTAAATTTCTTGTTTCACATTATAACTATAATTTTCTCCTAAAACACGGAGTCTATTTTTTTGAAAATTTAGTATCATATTATCCATCCGTTAGGTTTTTATATTTGACTCTTTGTTTAATCCATGTGTAGTTTACTAATGAGCATATGCAATTTATATATGTTAAATTTATAGTTTCCAAATCCGTAGAATCATTGATGATGACAAAGATGGTAATGCTCAAATTTCAAGCATGTTGAAGCTGATCATTACAAATCCTAAAAGATAAGAGTCAATTTTGGAAGAATACTATAAGGGTGAGGAATATCGATGTTTGATATTACGGTAAAAGTTTAAGAATCGTCTAGAGCAAGCTTCAAGGGACATATAGGAAGTTGTGCCTCAAAATAGTGTTGTGACGGCCCCTTGAGAAGGTGGATGTAGGGACAATGAAAGACGTGATTGAAACTGTGAAAGGGAAGGTACTCTGCATAATGGAGCAATTGAGACTTAGGAGATGGAGAAGGTTTAGATAGACTTGTCAAGCTTAGAAAGGGGGTGTAGTGGTGAAGAAAAGATTATAAGTGTTGTGGTGAAATGGAATCAAAAAAATTTCATTGTCATGCATGCTTGTTTGTTCATGCATAATATATCTATGTGTCAAAGAGAAGAGGACTAATGCACCATCTTAAGAAGAAGATTGAGAAGATTGGTGGTCGATCTGTCGAAGTGTTAGAGGTCAATTGTTACAATAAATATATATGTCTCTTTGGTGGAATAAATAATTTTTTTGTTATTTAATATTTAAAATTAAAATAAGACATGTTGTTAAAAATGTGATAGACTTCACTTAAATATAACTAAACTTCGTATGAGTCAAAAATATTGTATATAAATAAATTAATACAAACTAAACGGTCAATTGTTTGATAAAAGTGATATAACATATACAACTATTTTTTATAACACATCACCGAAAACAACAACTTATTCTTTTACACAACCACAAGGTTACAAATTTCTTTCTTTCAACTTTAGAGCTTCATCCTACGGTCATGCCTTTGTATGAAATTTATATCCATTAACCACATAGCCAATAAATATCTTTGCTGTTCGATGGGGCTCCTTTGCGAACGAGCATGATTCCACTGAAATATCATCTCTTATTGCAACTACCTCATTTAACCAGTTGTGAAATTCAGTTGTGTGCGTTCTTTTTTCTTTATACCTCTTTTACACGGGATTTCATACAATCATAATATTACTAGATTAGCTTATTTAAAGTGGTTTATAATCTAGCAATAAGGATTTGCATATATATATATATATATATATATATATATATATATATATATATATATATANATATATATATATATATATATATATATAGAAACTTACTTTTTTAGGTTCTCAATCGCCTTCCTCATTATCACAATTCTACAATATGTATCGAAGATTCTTATTATCAGAGATCTTCTACTCCTAGATCGTAACGTAGATGCCGCTATTTGATATTCATTAAAAGTGAACAAGCGGTTTTCTTATCTTGTTTTATCATATCAAATAGGTTGCCCTAGTTTCAACATGTTTGTAATCATCGGAGTTGAAAGGAAGAGAAATATTTCAAATTCCCATTTAATTTCTTTGAAATCTAGGAGGCCGTTAATATGATCTTTTTTTTTGCCCCCAATATATAATAATGTTCCCAGAATTTTATCACAAATGTTCTTCTCTATATGTATAACATCAAGTTATGTCTAATCGTATGACTACTCTAATATGGCAATTAAAAAAAATGAACTTTTTCTTTCAAGCGTAATGTGAACCTTCGTTCAAGCCTTCTATTTTTTCTTATACTGTCAAAATTATTCTCATTCCAAGACACCAGATAGTCAACCTTCGTTCTCGTTAACATTTAAGGACTTTCTCCTACTTACACTTCACCATTAAATCATCTCTAACAGACCTCCACTTATGGTGAGGAGGTAGAAATATTTTATGGTTCACATAGACAATTTTCCTAGAATATTTCAAATGTGTTGATAAGGTGTGATAGTAGCCTGAAAGACTTGGCGCCCTTTAGTGCTCTGACATGATACAACTCTATATCCCATAAAATCACTTATTTTCCATAAGAGGCTTGAGTGTAGCTTTAATGTGCTCTTAATGGATAATAAGTGATTTTAAAGTATATAGGGTTTTATGATAGCACTAAAGGACACCTAGCATGTCCTTTATGCCACTATCACACCTTATCAACATATTTGAAATATTCTAGGAAAGTTGTCTATGCGAACCATCAAAATATTTTACCTGTTCACCACAAGTGGAGGTCTATTAATAATTGATTTAATGGTTTAGTGAAAATGGGAAAAAGACATGAAATGTTAACGGGAACGGAGGATGACCATCTGGTGTCTTGTAATGAGAATAATTTCGATTGTATAAGACAAAATAGAAGGCTTGTTCACATTACCCTTAAAAGAAAAAGTGCATTTTTTTGAATTACCATATTAGAGTAATTATATGGGTAGACATAACCTTCATGTTGTACATATAGAGAAGAACATTTATGATAAAATTATGGGGGACATTGTTATAGATTGGGGGCAAGATAAAAGATCATATTAAAGGCCTCCTAGATTTGAAAGAAAATAAATGGGAATTTGAAAGATTTCTCATCCTTTTAAGTCCCATGATTACAAACATGTAGAAACCAGGGCAGCTGTTTGATATGATAAAACAAGAAAAGAAAATCTCTTGTTCACTTTTAATGAATGCTAAATAACCACATAGATCCGCATTAAATATCGGCAACTACGTTTAGATCTAGGAGTGGAAGATCTCTGGTAATAAGAGTCATCGCTATATATTTTTGAATTGTGATGATGAGAAAGGCGATCGAGAAACTAAATAAGTAAGTTTTGATATATTCATCTGATGCAAATTCCTATTGTTGGGTAAATAAGCTAATGTAGTAATATTATGATTGTATGGAATCCCGTGTAAAAATGTATAAAGAAAAAAGAGAGCATACAACTGAATTTTGCAAATGGTTAAAAGCGGTAGTTGCAATGAGAGATGATATTTCAGTGGAATTATGCTCCTTTGCAATTACTAAATTTGTTGAATTTAGTTAAATTGAACTACGCAATAAATTTAGCTTATTTAACGGGGCAGCATATTGCATAGCTGTTTATAAATTCTTTAATGTGGAATGTGGAAATAAAAAAATAATAGATTGACTCAATTTTTTTTTATTAAAAGAGATATTATAATAGACTTCCTCTCAAGAACTTGAAAGTGAGTGTGCATTTCTCAATGTTGATTTCGGCACTTCTTTTCAACCTTCTGAACCTGATTAGAAGCTCTTTAATCTCTGTCCAGGCAGGAGTGCAACTACCGATCTGTTTTTAAACTTACTAGTATATATAATAATAACTTATCAGCATCGTGGGCAGCCATTTCAACAGCTTGAGTCAGCCATATGGTCCACGATGAAGATGCGGTTGAAACTGAAATGTAAATAATATTTTATTCCTATTAGTTTTCTTTCTATAATACCGATATATAGAATTTTAATATTTCCACTTTTCAACTAATGTACTTTATTTACTAAAGTAATTAATCAAATATTTATCTATTATCAGTTTTATATTCATAATACATCATATATTTAATATTTTACTATGTGATTATTATGTTTTTGTAATATTAAATTTATTATAAAGTTAAATAATTATTTAAGTTGAACATATAAAAATGATAGTTAATATCTGTAGATCGTACCTTACTCGTCATATTGGATAGTTCACAATCTAGTCATTTTAGACAAAGAAAATTCGCAAGTTTAATTTATATGATATTTTATGTCAGATTCTTTTGCAAATTTTAAAGTCATGTGAAGACTTGCGACAAATTTCGTCACAAATTATGAAATATTGCAACAGATTTTATATTAATTGTTAAGGTCATGTGCAGAAATGCGATAGAATTCGTCGCAAAGTATATGAAATATTACGATAGATTCTGCCACAAATTCTTGGTAATTTAAGACCATCATATTATTAATTTTTCTTTTTTTAATTGTTTTGATCAAAATAAGGGCCCACTTATACTTACAACATAATAAAAATTTGTGACAGAATAAGAACTTAGGATTATAGCATTTGTGACAAAAATATTCTGTTGTAAGTTGAAGCAATTGCGACGTGTATTAAATCAGTTGTAATAAGCCTTTCTCCTTATATTGTTGTTAGATGTTTAATATTTTAAAATTAGTTCATTTTAGGAACCGTTATTAAATACTAAAATATACATCATATATTAGAAAGGAGCCGATAACAAATATGACCTCTCACATCAGTACTTAAATCCAAATCCAACTGATATTAAATTCATATATATACATCGTTTTGCATAAAATTTCTTTGTTTATTTTTCATTTTTTCTTTCATGGTATATGTTTAAGATGATATAAATATCATATTATGAAGAACTTTAAATGATAGTCATGGTATTTAGTTATTATCATAAAAATAAAGACATCAGAAAGTTACAAAAAACGTTGTCTAAATTGCTCATATAGCTTATGTGACGATGTCTAATATCCTAACGTTTCTCTACACATACAAAGACATGGTTCGGCTTTTAAAAAGATATCGGGTCGTTGTCTAAACCAGTTTTTCTAGTACTGATATGGTGCATAAGTAGGCAAATTATTTAAGGTCGACGGTTTCATGCTCCATTTCAGGCAAATTATTTAAGGTCGACGGTTTCATGGTCCATTTCAGGTGTTCAAATACTCGCCATGCACCAAATTTAGTTTCTCATTTCATTTTGTTACATGTTTAATATTTAATGAATTAAACTTAATTTTGGTCCATTTGCTCTCACCCTAACTTTAAACTAATCTGGTTATAATATGTTGCATAAGTAGGCTCAGGTGTTCAAATACTCGCCATGCACCAAATTTAGTTTCTGATTTCATTTTGTTACATGTTTAGTATTTAATGAATTAAACTTAGTTTACGATTTGATAGTTCATTTCAAGTGTTCAATTAGACGCATAACATCATGACATAATCCACTTATTATAATCTTTTACATTTAAATCTTAATATAATATTACCTTCACAACTAGAAAAAAATTATTTTGCTGTATATCAAGATTATAAATACAATAACTTTATTATGTTGGGACCAATAACTTATGGAAATATTTCATTTTATAAGATATTTATTAATTTATGGAGCTTCTTATATCTTGCTTAATTTTGTTGCCCCATTCGTCAAATTTATCAGCGACAATCTTAATTCCTAATACAATATGTATTATGAAAGAAGAAAATGCGGCGAATAGAGTCTCCAATGAACTCAGAACTAGTGACTGCGATTTTGCTAAATGTTTGTTGGAAACCTAAATGGCATTCAATTGAATTTGTTCAATTCAAACAAGTACTGCAAGTGTGTGTACAGTATTAAAACTTCGATAATAATATAATAAAAAAACAACAAGCTTTATATATAGATATCTACATGTATCTTTTCTTTTACACAACACAATATATATGTATGAGCTTCACCATTTTTACTCATATACACGCACGTACAACTCTTGGTGTAACAAATGCCGGGCTAAACACAATATAAACTATGACTAATTAACGAGTAACAGCACTGATGAAGTCAAATGAAAATTTAGAGTAAAACTATTACTATTTGCCAACATTCTCCACATTTGCTAGGACAGCTACTAACATATTCAATGATATCCCATCTTGCTACACAATGGTTTATTTCACTTGTTAGCATTAGATTATAATATAGATCGAATTGCATGTTGATTATTATTATTACACATCATACATGATAAATTTTACGTCACTGACAAACATCACAAAAGCAAACATTGCAAACCTTATAACCTCACATCCTTCATATATATATAAAGTACCAGGGATTTATTTAATGTCTAACAATTAAATAAGACAAATAGTATAGTAAAATAGTAAAAGTCACAGCTGGTTCCCCCCTTCAAATGAAATTGTTTGTTTTTGGTGTATGTTAATACCAAATTAGAGACGCCACACTGGTATGATGACCCAATTACCAGGGCTATGCACCAAATACCTGAATTTTCTGTTCAATGGGTAAGCTGCAGCATGGACAGACAGGTCTTCCCTCCTTTGCATAACTATCACTGCAATTTAAGCACAAAATTTGATGTGCACAAGGCAGAAAAACCACAGTAACCTCTTCTGTCAAACAATTTATACATTTTCGATCGCTGCAAAAGTCCTCCACGTTGTCTACCTCATTAAACATTCTTGCAATTAATTCTCCTTCACGCTCACTAGTTTGTGTTGATACTTTGAGTTGAGCAAATTCTAGCTCAAGCCTTTGTAGGTCATCCTTGTGCCGCTGCAAGTCACTCCCTATCTTTTGGCGCAAAGCCTCATGCCCTCTTTTGTTAGTAGCCTCAGTTTCTTTCAATAGGTGCCTTTCTTCCTCTAACTCTGCCAAGGCTAATTCTTTATCCTTTTGAGCCTCTTTCCACTTTGCCTGTAATTTCAAAAATATGAAAGACATATATTTAAAAGCCAAAAAAAATACTACAAGGCATTCTAATGATAATAACGAATTACACGATTTTCTCAAAATGGATATATGGTCGCCAACATATATAATGTCAAATCACATACAACTCAAACACAATAGCACGAACTAATTAATGCGACCGCACAATTAAAGCATCTTTTGCTTACCAAACAAGTTGTCAAGTTTCTCTGACATTTACCAAGATTATTTGAGTGAGATGAAGATCGATTATACACTCAAAAGAATAATCAAATAAACGGAAATGATGAAATCTAAATGAAAAGAGAGGCAGAGGGGGAAGGAAGGGTCACCTTTAATTAAGTGCTTGAATCACACATGAACTCATTTATGTTGCTACCATAATGTACCTTATTCATAACTAATTTAATCTAGAAAAACATCATGAACGACGATATAATTAATGGAGCACAACATGAATATTTAGTAATAAGTTATCAAATAGAATCTATAGACACACACAAGATGCACAGAAAATTAACAAAGAGAGGGTGAGTGCACCTCAGCATCTTCTTGAGCTGCTTCTACCCGCACAAACTGTGTTTCCACCTCTAAAATTTGTTGTTTCACAACTACAATGTCCTCATGCAATTTAGTTTTCTGTTTCTCCCAAGCTAAGAGTTTTTGCAAGCACTTCTTTTCCCTCTTTTCCACTTCGACACTGGTCCTCAATGACTCCGACGCATTTAGTCTTGAAGCTTCCAACTCTGCACTTAATTCTGCATTTTCAAATTCATGTTGCTTCACATTTGCATTTGCATAGTCCGCAATGCAATATGCATTTCTTACATTATTCTCCATGTCCGAGACACTCTGCTCCATGTACCAAAGCTTCTTCTTAGCTGAGTTTTCAAGTGTCTGTTTCCCATTCAGTCCCAGGGTATGTTCCCTTTCCATTCTCAACATAATAATCTCTGTCCGGTCAAGGCATACCTTTCTTGCAGCTTGCATTGCCTTCTGTTGTGCCCAGTTCTTCCGCTCCTTGACTTGTTGCTCAAGATCCTTAACTTGTTTAAGCAAATGGATAATCATCTCATCTTTTTCATCCAGTGGCGCATGCAGAATATCCTCATCAATGTTCAAATCACAAAATTTATCCATCTCTGTGCCAACAACTTGGCTTTGAGCAACTTGTAGCTGCTCATTTTTTTCTACTAGAGCTTCGGTTCCAGTTTTAAATCCAGCAGACGAATTACTATTTAGCAAAGAGGCGTTGTTGCAACCAGTTAGAGTTTGGAATACTTTAGAGTTTGCCCTAAATTCTGCCGCAAATGCTGCAACATCCTTCTTGAGCAAATCCTTCATTGAAGAGGTAAGATTAAAGCTTTCTAGAAAGTCAATCTCCCTCTGGAAAGTCATTTCTATGGCATCTAACGGATAGTCATTCTTAGGGAACTCTCCATTACCTACATTGTAATCACTACTTTGTGACTGTGGGTAAGGGATTTTCATCAAAGTAGCATTGCATATATGTAAATCTTTCTCGAGAAGAAACCGCATAGCTTCCCGTTTACTCATATTTGGCTTGTCTTTTAGCAACGCATAAATCAGTGCCGCAGCAGAAATCTGCTGTAATTGTGTCATACTATCAAAAGTAGGGATGTTCCTATCTGACATCCCAGTTTTCAAATATCTCAAAGTATTGTGCATTATATTTGTCAAAACATGATTTGCCCCGTAACAATGACCATTTGTTAGTATGGCTTTTGACACAACAATGCGCTCATAACCCAACTCACAAAGCCTCCGTATAGCCTCATTATACATAGAGTTCAGATTCAGCAACAAATTTGACATTAACTCTTCCTCAGTATGATACCCACGCCAATCATTATTATTACAACAATCATGGTTACTAACTAACTCCTCACCACCCACCTCATCATTAGTATACAATTTAGCATCATGATTATGATCATGATAAGCTTTCGAAGATGGAGTTTTTCGATTTCCACGTTTGTGCTTGCCTCTTCCAGTTGAACCCATTAAGTATTAAGGTACAATACTCAATGTTCAATAGCTAGCAAGCCTAGAAAATCAAATGTTAGTAAATTGAAGTAAACATGTACCAATGTATATAAACTTTAATTAGAAGGTTATAAATGATAACACATATAAGCAGACTGATACAAGAACTCAAAGTTTAGGACAACAAATGTTAGTAACGAAATGTAAACTTTATATATATATATATGTAGATATACCTAATTATGATATGATTGATCTCAACATCAAACATACATATGTATAATAAATAAATATGCATACAAGCAATTCNTGAAATGTAAACTTGTATATATATATATATATATATATGTAGATAAATCTAATTATGATATGATTGATCTCAACATCACACATACATATGTATAATAAATAAATATGCATACAAGCAATTCATAGAATAACACAAATACAGAATTCACAAATTAAAAAGAAAAATTAGTAGATGAAATCTAAACATGTACAAATGCGATATAATTATGATTGAAATACTTATGACTGATGTAAAAAGTTACACATATAAATTATAACAAGCAATTGATATAAAAACATATGTACCAAAATTAACTAGATAGAAAAATNCTTACACATATATAAATTATAACAAGCAATTGATATAAAAACATATGTACCAAAATTAACTAGATAGAAAAATAAATTTTAGTAGTTGAAATATAAAAACTCTTATATATATACTTTATTATAATTCATATAAACATAACTCACCCACACACACACATAAATAAAAAATATGTATATAAGTTATTGATAGATAATAAATCATGTACCAATATAAATATAACTTATAAATTTGAATATAATCAATTTATAAAAAAATATGGATACAATATTTCATAAAATAAAAAAAAAATTAGATGAAATGTAAACACGTAGCCATGTAGATATACTTAACTATGATTGATTTAAACATATCACGCAGTTATATAAATTCATACAGATATGCTTATGATTGATATAAATAATTCTCACCTACACATACATATATAAAAAATATTTATATAAGTTATTGATAAAAAAAATATAGATACAAGATTTTAGTGACTTAAATATAAACCTTATGAGTACACAAAATGTTAGCATGTACAAATATAGATATACTTGTGATTGATATTAACAAACACAAATATAATTTATAAATTTGTATTTAAATAATTGATAGAAAAGACATAGATACAAGATCGATTTCATAAATAAAAAAAAATTACAGATAAAATGTAAACATGTAGGCATATGATACACTTAATTATGATTGGTTTAAACATGTCTCCCACACACATATATAAATTAAAAACTTATATAGAAGCCATAGATAAATATAGATAAAAGAATTTATAGATACAAAAAAAAAATTACCTAGATGAAATTTAAAATGTAGGTATAAATNCCAAAAAAAAATACCTAGATGAAATTTAAAATGTAGGTATAAATGGAGATATAATTATGATTGATATCAAAATCACACAGACAAATATAAATTATAAATTATATAAAAGCAATTGATATGAAAATATAGATACAAGAATTCAAATAATTTTGATAGGTGAAAATATATGATTGATATCACCACAGAAGGGACACCTATAAATTATGTTTAATATAGCATCCTTCTCAAACATTTGAACATATATAAATTACAAACATGCATATACATGTGTTGATATATGAACATAGATACAAGAACTCACCGATCAGAAAATGATAGGAGTTTGAATGATCTGCAATGTCACTCCTACTGTCAAGTGAAAATCAAGAGAATTTGGGAAAAATGAAAAAGCGGCGCTTATGTGTGAATGATATAATTTTTGTAAAGATTTTATATTTCCAAGAAAGATGCTGTTATATAGGCTTGGCCCAATATTACATTTTTTTTAAGATTTTAATGTCAGAATGTCATCATAGGAACCCAATTTGGTTTTGTGGGGCGTTGGGAATAGGTTGTCTCTGTTGAGACACCTAAAATTACTTAAACTAGTCATTTACTTAAATTTTTTAATATGAATACTTTTTGAGATTATAGATTCTATTAATTAATTGATTATTATTTATTGGAATTTCAAATATGTCATGTGTTTTTAAATTTTATTTATTGGTTACAAATATTTTTTCATTAATATTCTACACTTTCAGTAAAAAATTGGAGAAAAGATATATGCAATAATATATTGAGAATATATAAATAGGATAAAAAATGTACTAAAAGTTTGAACGTTGACTAAATAAAAATATTAAATTATATATATTAAACATATATAAGTGTAGTACTATTTTTTTAATCTACCTTAAAAAATATCTAAAATTTGAACACAAGTTAACTATAGAGGGTGTTAAACTCAAGTTATATAATGTGTTGAACATTAGTCATAAAATAAATTTCAAATATAAATATATAAATAAATAAATATATATATATATATATATATATATCACTACAAGAAACAGGACATTTTCGATCGATAAAATCGGTCGGTTACGACTATAATCGGTTAAGACGCTAAAACCGACCGGAACGTGTGGACGGAAAAGCTCTGGTCAGCTATGCTATTTTGGTTGTTTTTAGTTCATCAAAACCGACAGATGTCGGTCGGTTATGAGAAATGTCCATTGACGGATTATTGGTCCCACAAGCCACATGTAAGATGACATGTCACCTTAAACCGATCAGCATCGGTCGGTTTTGATGAATGCAAAACTACGTCATTTTTCTTCTTTTGACTTTATGTAAGAAAAATCGGTCGGGTTTAGATGGTCCATTTGATCGATTTTACCTGCACATGGTCGGTTTCAGTGAAACTTATTTGTTTTCCATTCGGTCAATTTTATGAGCAATGGTCGATTTTAGTGAAATTTATTGAAGGTCTGTTTGGTCGGTTTTGCACCTTCATGGTCAATTTTAGTGAAATTTAATTGTGGTCCATTTTGTCGGTTTTAGGAACAATGTGGTCGGTTTTAAAAAGAATGTGGTTGGCTTTATGTGGTGCGGATATGGTAACAGTGGTCGAGTTTAGGAAGAATGTGGTCGGTTTTATTTGAATATAGTCAGATTAATATGGTGCTTGTATGGTAAATGTGGTCGGTTATAGTTGCAGCTCGGTCAATTTTCTGGGCTTTTTTCATTTTTTTTGCCAGGTCTGTTCTGCTATTGTTATTATGCCAAACATGTTGCATATACCATACTTTTACCATATTACCAACAAACAAAGTATCCAACATCCAACCAAATCAAATCCAACTATTTCAATAACACTTAGACAAATTCAAAATATGTAAACAAAAAAAATACTACACAAATACTAATACCAATGGCATTAATTCATTAATACCAAACTTATATATATCAAGATTATCCAAAATCAGTACAAAACCACTTTTAAAGTACATACCACCACAAACATGCATAATTAGTTCAGAAAATAGAAGGATTAAAACATACATCCACCAAAACCAACATTATCCATAAGCAAACCCAACCAACCGACAAAAACCAGTTTTATAAAGTCTATGAAACTAATAAAACTAACCAATAGTTCGTAAATTCAGATGACTAGTGCAAGGGAACACAGATGACTAGTCCAAGGAAAGACTTGAGCCGTTAACCTCCTCCTCATCATCAACATTGTCATCCTCTTCATTGTCTGCAGCTGGATCCGATGACTCCCCATCAGTCACGTCCATTAGCTCCAATGCTCTTGCGGGTTCAGCTTTCTCGCGTGCCTACAATAATTTTGCATACATCAGACTTAACAAATAGATTTGTTTGAACTTATGAACTAAATTGTAGGACATCCTTGCTACTTAACAAATAGAGATGTTTGAACTTATGAACATAATTGTAATACATCCTAACTTATGAACTTATGAACTAAATTCTAATATTTAACTTACTAGTTAGAGTAATTTTGCATTCCTCTCGAATACATGATTCCAACTTTTGGAAGATGTCATCTAGCACTGCCCCACAATGTGCACCACTTCATTTAAGATAAGACTGTTCCATTGAAGTCTTGTGTTAGGGTCTGTGGCAGGATCTGAAGCTTCTAATATAGCTAGGGCAAGACGTGTAAGATCCGCTTCAGTAAAATCATGAGCAAACTGTTGTGGATTGGCATGGACCTCAAATAGCACATTACGGACGAATTGACGTAAACAGGATCTGGAATGGCAGATTGTAGTTGACTGGAGGAGGAAGAGGATCCAGTGCCACCTCTATGGCTATCACGATATCATGTAGCTAGGGTGGGAATAATCTGACTAGCCTTAATACGAGGTAACCAATAATTTCGTTCTTTTTCGGCATTTTTGCTGTCGGCACCCCATGGCCTCCATCCACCACTCAAGTGGCTCATCACGATCCCCAGTTTACGTAATCTCTACTAGCATACGCTCTAGGATGGCCGTACACATTATAAAAATAATTAGTAAACATGAAACCTAAATAACCAAATGACTATAGAACATATTTTACTTATAATTAGGATTATATTATAAAAGTAAGGTCACCTTATATTATAAATATTGACTTATTTAACTTATAATTAAGATGCACTAAAAAAGATTAGAGATGTGCTTTATGAAAATTTAAAGTTTATATAAGTAAGGTCACTTTATATAAGTAAGGTCATTTTATATTATAATTAATATCACATTGTATACTACTAAGAAATATTACATATATAAGTATGATCAAATTATATTATCATGCAAGAAACATTTAAGATTATTAGGCAAGTAACATATATGCAATTAATTATATCACATTATACTATCATGCAATAAAATATAAATTTTCTTGCCAGACGTCTCGCCAGAATAATCCANACATATATAAGTATGATCACATTATATTATCATGCAAGAAACATTTAAGATTATTAGGCAAGTAACATATATGCAATTAATTATATCACATTATACTATCATGCAATAAAATATAAATTTTCTTGCCAGACGTCTCGCAAGAATAATCCAGAATAATCCACTCCACATTTTATGTATCGTCTCACATATTTTCCTTTATTTTTACTATCATATTGTCCTTAACTTATTTTCCTTCACTTAAAATAAAAATGATACTTTTTTTTAAATAGGTAAGTATCAGCATAAATCCATTCCCCATTATACTATCATCAATAAGATATAAAGAAGATTAATTATATAGAAAGAGTATTTTATTACCGCAATTCGCATTGCCTCGGGAGTAGTAAATTCTGGATTTTCCGAGTCCGAGCCCTTCTTCTTATGTGTTCGATTCCTTTTTCCAAGCCGAGTCGGCTTCTTCTTCTCCTTGTCCTCCTCGATCATAAGCTACAAAATTTACGTAACTACAGTAAATATATATATNCGAGCCCTTCTTCTTATGTGTTCGATTCCTTTTTCCAAGCCGAGTCGGCTTCTTCTTCTCCTTGTCCTCCTCGATCATAAGCTATAAAATTTATGTAACTACAGTAAATATATATATATATATATATTATCACATTAAACTTTTTTTTTGTTTACCTTTAAAAGGCCTCGCACCTGCACTATGCAAGGTAGCCCGCCTTTTACAGTTTATAGCACCAACCTCCGTGCGGCGTACATGATCATTTCTTGCCCAATACTTCAATAAGCCATCCCACAATTCTTCTGAAAAAATCTGGTGGCCTAAAACTTTTTTTTGGGCACCCCTTCAACTTTGAGTGCTCATCTGTCCTCCTTTTTAACTCATTCATTGTTCTTTTCATGGTTTTCTTCACATGATCATCAATCATTTCCCTTGCTTCGGATCGATTTTGATCCCTTTGATGTTTGAAATATTTCCACAAAAATAAAATCAAACAAAAAATGAAGAAAACTACTAGTAGTATGATCAAGTACTTATAACCAACTACAACAGATTTTAACAATTCAAAATGTAACCTTGAATTCTTTAAAAATGTCATCCAACCACTTTGGATTCCCGACCTCAATATCCATATAGGTGTACCAACCGACGGGCCACCTAGATCAAATGATTCCAAGCAGATTTTTTTTTTTTGGCAACATCACCATCGATACTACACAAAACAATTAAATTTTAACAATTAAGAATTTTGTTGTTATCAACGACTAAAATTAGAAAACATATACATGTATACATAGAAATATTGCTTTTAAAACACAATAACTCTATACAAATATAAAAATAACTTATTTGAATACTAGAGTTTAAATTGACACCCAATTGTGTGGTAAAGTGACCTTGGTCGGATTTATTCCAGTAAATAAGGAAGTTATAAGTTGTAATTAGAACAAATACAATGTTTTAAGATTGAACATGTATATGTATAAAGTTCCACAAATTGAATCCAATTATATTAAAATATATTTTCAATTATAAAGCAATTAATATTAACCAAATAACAAGACAAAAATAATAAGATGAAAATCAACAATGATATTTTTATGGCTTTCTTGATGTTGGCGAGTTCCCTCACCCTCAACCACCACCTTCACACTCCCCTCAATGGTTTTTCTTTTTCTGGATTTTAAAACAATAGTTTGTTGAGAAACTGTTTAGGTGGTTTTCTTTGATTTAGATTTGGAGGATTTTGCACCTTGTGTAGGAGGGATGGGGGTATTTCCAACTCCCTCCATTGTTGCAGAAGGCAAAGAAAGAAGTATCTCAACCTCAAGGAAATAAATATTATGAGATTTGAGAAATACTTATACAAAAGGGGGATAGGTGAGGCACAACTTAGGGTGTAAGTTGATTCTCACCAGGTCCTTGAAGACCCTTTTGTCTTGAGTCCATGCTTCCAATTTTCCCATTGCATCTGTAATCTCATATTCTCTAATGACATGGTTAATAAACAACACTATAAATCTAGCAAAGTTTATGTTATTCTTCCTAGATTCCTTATTACCTAACTTAGCAATTAACTCATTTAGGAGCAATGTGCCAAGATCAATATACTTATCGAATAGGATATTATAAGCAATTTGCTGCATACTAGTAGTAATAGCATCAAAGTTGCTTATTTTTCCAGAAAATACTTTAATAATGGCATCAAAGAAGTAGCTCCACTCTTTTCTCAAATTCTTCTTAACTACCTCACCTAGGTTACATTCATTATCAGCATAATTAACAAAAGCTAACATGTTTCTAATGTCCTCATCCCTAGGCATGTCATCACAATTATCTATAGGAATTTCTAAACATGTAGAGACAATAATACTAGTGAGAGTATATTCCTTACCTCTACAAGNAAAGCTAACATGTTTCTAATGTCCTCATCCCTAGGCATGTCATCACAATTATCTATAGGAATTTCTAAACATGTAGAGACAATAATACTAGTGAGAGTATATTCCTTACCTCTACAAGAGTATGAAATTACATTCCCATATTTAGAAACCTCTGCAGACTTCCAAAATGAAGGGTTTCGTGACACAAACGCAGCGGAATAAACGCGAAAAATAAATCAAAATAGCG